>JABSMS010020827.1:0-11221 GCA_018902275.1 Aleiodes sp. PSUC_FEM 10030003
GATTTTCTGAGAAATTTTTCTAGAAGGCCCGACATTCGTCCGAAAATCGATCGAAAAACAACTTTTTTTTCTTATTTTCTTTGTTTTTGAAAAAAATATTCGAATCTTCCTTCTATTGTTTATCTCAGTATTTTAGATTACTATTTCCAATTTTTTTTAAGTTTCAAAGTTCTCTGAAGACTTACAAAAAAAAATCAGAATGATATTATGATAAATACAGCTAGTCATTTTTTTTAATTGAGAAAAAAAAGTAGGAATTGGAAAAACAGAACTCTGAAAAATTGAGGATTTGCAGAAAATGTCAAAGTTTCATACATAAAAGAAAAGTAAATGGTATTCGCCAAGGATTTCTGATTTTTTTCAAGAATCTGAAGATTAACGATGAAAATAGGTTTAAATCTTGTATTGTTTCTTGCAAAAAGTACATTTCGAAACGAAGATTGCAACAAGAAGAACGTCTTGATAAGTCACATTTTGAAAAGTTATAGCTTCAAAGGAAAAAATAACATTTTTTCAAAAATTCATAACTTTTTTTTGGGTGGGTAAAAAAATTTGAAAAAATTCTGAAGAACGTTTTTTGAAGGGTAGAAGATGCTAAAAAAATTTCAGCCAAATCGAAAGAAGTCGGCTTCAAAAGTGGCCGATTTGATGTGGAATGTCCCAAATATAATATCTTTTATATATAAACGATTATGATAATGTAATGAACTATCTAATGGAAGCATTCCAACCATAAAACGCTGGATGTCTGAGAATTTTTTGTAGAATGCTCGACATTCGTCAAAAATCGATCAAAATACAACTTTTTTTTCCTACTTTATGCGTTTTTGAATGTAGTTCTTTGGAAAAAGATAGAAAAAAAAATATTCGAAGCTTCCTTCTATTTTTCATCTTAATTTTTGGAGAAAAAAAATTGATTTCTCCGATGATCACCATTTCCAATTTTAAATTTTTTTTTTTTTTAAATTTTAGAAGTTCTCTCAACACTCAGAAATTTTCAGAATAGTGTTACGAGAAATGAAACTGGCAGATATTTTTTTTTCCAATCGGAATTAACACTTTCTGTTAATTGTGCATTTCGAACACCTATTGTCACGGAAGTAAAAATGGGGAGATGGTCCTCGAATATTCTTACGATCTTTCGTATATTTGCAGGACTGTCAATCAATATTTATTTGCCGAAATTCCTTTCGATGCAATTAATACTCAGAATATATCCGATTTTTGGCGATAGTTTCATGGATGGATTCTATCTTATCTTTCAATACTCCGTATTCATGGAGTATTTCGAAAGTTCTTTATTGCTTTATTACCCATGACATTCATGAAGAGAGAGACAATTTGTAATTTGTCTAAGAGTAATTACAATTTTCGGCATTTAACATCTGATATTATTTCACAATTATCATGTAAATTTCAACTCTTCGTTTTCGAATTATTAACGCCAAATTTACAGCATGTATTCTCACAATTATGATGATCAAAAGTAGAGAAAAATAAAAATTGACGTTTCAATTGTGAGGAATACTTTGGTCGTAAAAAATCGTTTCCATTTATTCAGTTATTTTTTTCGTTTTCATATGGTAAAAAGTCTTCCCGAAGTATGAAAGGAGAAATGACATCAGCGGATGTTCAAACAATGATTTTTTGATTGTCAATAAATATTAACAATTTCTTCGAGAAAACCACAGGAAAATGAAACTACGATGATCTAAAATATCCAGGGGTTTCTCAAGATTTTCATCATTTGTGTGAATATTGGAATTTATTTGTTCAGAATCAATATTTCCATAATATCGTCAGCACGAAACTATTTTTCGTGCTATCGTTTCTTCAATACCACACGTCACTTTTTCTGAAACAGTTCAACGCACTTGATAGATTGTTCCACGACCTACACCAATAATGTCCTCATAATAACCGTTGCATACACTTTTATTGGTCCTCAAAATTGACGAAGAATATAAAAATTTATACACATCTCTAAAATGACTGTTGAATGCCGTCACTGATAAAAAAAATTGCATGCAATGTTGATTTCCGGGACCTATAGGAAATTCTTTTAATGGTCATTTTAGGGAAATGGATACAATTTTTTATTCAATTTGAATTTTGAGTACCTATGAGAATGTATATAACGGTTAATTCGAAGATACTAGGTCCCTGAAATAACCAAAACAGAAATGTCCTCGAAATTAACAATGTATATGTTATAGATGTTCTCATAATTCTCGAAATACAGATATACATAAGGGAGACCGGGACATTATGGGGTACCTTAACAATTGCCTATTTTTTTTCAGTAACACTTTCTCAACATCAAAAATTATCGATTTCATTCGATAACCGTGATTCAACTCACTATTTTTCATTATATAAGAGCAAAATGATGTACCCAATTTGTTTTTTTGCAGTGACACTTCATTGGTACTTCAATTTTTCGTTTTCCGCGACCTGGGACACCGGGGCAACATGGGGTACCTCAAAAATCGCCATTCATTTTTCTTTTTCAAAAGTATATCAAACTTTAAAAGTGAAGAGCTTTTTCTCTTGTGATCCATTTCTTCATGCAAAAAAATGAAAAATGCAAATTTGACCCTTCTATGTTGAAGTGGTTAAAAATGATTATTGACATTCGGAAATGATTGTTTCTTCAGATTTTCCTGATTTCTCGACGATTTAAAACCCTCTGAGTCATTCCCCGATGAAAAAATCAAATAAAATTTGACGTTCCTATAGCTCCCATGTTGCAGCAAGAGTGAATACTCCGTTTATTGAAAACATGATAAATAGTTGCAATAGAAATAATGCAATTATTTCTATGAGGAAGAGCAGCAAGAACGGTTTGAAAATCAATACCACTGTATATTTTTTATTGAATTTCCATCTTTGGATTAAACAAATTTGATTTTCATAACTAAAAACATCTATTTAATAATTTCCAGAATTTACCAGAAAACATAATATTATTACAAATATATATTCCAACCCAAACCTTTGGAAGTAATTTTTAATCAATTGGTTGTAACAAAGGCCTGAACAAATACTTCAGAAATGTCGAGGAAAAAAATGTATCGCAAGCAAAATTATTATTCATTTCTCAACTTGAGAGGACCATGGAAGGATCTATATTCTTTCAGTACTCTCCGAAAAATAATTTTCCCAAATTTTCGTGGCCCTCTTGGTCAAAGTTATGTAAAGTTAATTTTTTCTCCGGAAATCAAAATTTAGATACAATGCAGTGGTCATGGTAAGACTTTGGCGTTTGGCAAATTGAGGTTCTAAATATTTTCCATAATTCAACTTTTTAATAATCCATATTATCATGCAAAGCACGCGTCATACTGCTAGATTATCTGATATGAAAAAGTAATGAAACTTTTTAGCACTCTACCAATCAAGAGTGCTTTCGTTCTACATGCATCATTCATTCAATGCCTTATTCATTAGGCTTTAATATTTCAGTCAAGTCTTTTGATAATTCCAACTTCTGAATCCTGTAACTCTCAGCCACTTCCATACACGTACGTTGATTTCCAAGATCTTGCCTCATATACTCTGTCAATTCATGTTTGCGGAGCATCTCCTTCGCCCTGTTGAAGAGAAAAAGTTATGAGAATATTATTAACAATTATTTGAGAAAACTTTTTTTGACAGAAAAGTTTTGAATGATTAAAAAAATCATAACATTATATAGTTTTGAATTTCATGAAATTACATAGCAATTAATGAAACTTCACTCCAACTCTCATTGTCATAAATCGAAGAAATCATTTTATTCTGCAATCAGCTGGCTATGAAGCTGAGTGATCTATTTTTAAACTAACTTGATCCTAAGATTACCTACGACAGTTATCTGATGATACACACTGTTTTTTCCATTGGAATCACGTTCATCAATATTTACTATTGAAATATTGGATCCCGTTGTAAATAGAGATTTGATTCATGGCTTTTTATGGGAAAGCTTGTCCAATTGCTGAAATAAAAAAGTTGTATAAATATTTTTGAACAGAAGAAAATGGTTTTCAACTGAATTGCAAAAACTCAATCACATGCCATAAAATAAATTCAATGGTGGAGAAGAAAGAGAGGATCAATCGATTTTTTGCTGTGGTTCATTTTTTCGTAATATTCCGAAAACTAAGCGAGATAGTGGAATGTTAGAAGGGACCTTTTTCGTACGGGAAAATCAGAGCTCTAAAAAAAGTGTCCACAAAAATTCCGCCACCTCCGCTTAGCTTAGTTTTCGAGATATTGCTGAGAAATCAGCGACAGATAAAAATCTACTTATTCGGTTTTAGCTCTTAGCTACTGAATTCCTTTGTTCTAAAGAAAAAACAGGGGTCATTGCTTCTAACATAACCTAAGCAACTAATTACTATTAATTATTATTCACGAAATATTACCTGACTTAGCTTTAGCAGTTACTTCCGCTTCAGTACTAATGATCATTGTTTCCCCTGTGACAGGGTCAGTAATTGACCATTTTTTTGTCAAATCCATTTTAATTTCAATTTTTTTTTTAATCTTAACCAGAAGTTACTGCGATTTAAAGTGCTGTGTACCGGACTGTTCATCTAGTGGGAAATAGAGGGCAGGTTCATTACCCGTGGAGTACGATGTAGTTCAGATGGGATGGGTTTGCTGAATGTTGTTTAGCGTTAACGTCGTTTCACTGAGCGATGGTTAACTTAGGTTGAGTTCGAGGAACGTTAAACCAAAGTTAGTCAACTTAACTCTGAGGTTTGAGTTAAAGTTATCTTCCCCCTCTCTTAAAACAAATGTTGGGGAAAGCCATTTTCGCGTTCATCTGAAAAATCAAAGATGGCTGTATCCTTTGTTTTTTTCCTATAAAGGATAGAATAATTGATTCAATTCACTGAATCAATTCATGAAAAATTTATTTCAGGTTATAAATTTGAATTCAATTGTTGTATGAGATTGCCCTACTCTCCACTAGGGTTAAACAGGCGGCCGTATTTGATTGTGGAGGGGGAAGATAACTTCAACTTAAGGTCCGGTAGAAAAATGCAATTGTCTAGAAATCGCGCCGACTAATTACCGGCTTATTAGTTAGTGAATCATGGCCGTCATACAACAAGGAAATTTAATTTATATTAAGAATCTTTGTTTCCTGAATTTCTCGGAAACTAATGAAGGTACAAAATCGTAGGAATCTTTTTTGTAGGCCTGAGCGTCCTCCACAAAAGTTTCTCTATCTCCTCCCAATAATCCGAAATTAATTGAAAACCGAAGTTAAAGAATCTAAATGCTGAATTTTATTGCATATTTTTCCGCGGATATCTTCACAACGAGTGGGCTTAGAGAAGAATTCCAAGAGAAATTTCTTGTAGACAATTTTCCGGGCTTCAAAAAAAGTTTCCTGCAAAAATTCCCTCAATCCCATAGTTTCCAAGATATTTACAAAACAATGTAAATTTGATTTTAAAACTTGTTCACTTTTTCAATTAAAATTAACTTTCATAATAAGAAGAAACAGAGAAAAAATGATGAAAAACAAATTATATATTTTTTTCCATTTTTTATTTAACTATTTGCTAGTTTATGCTTTGTGTTTGACGAAAAATCAATGTTACTTTGACCTAATTAATTTGTAATGGATTAAAGGAATCTGATGTGATACCCTCACATTAATCTCTTTTGTCCAAAAATTATAAGGAAGTAAAATTACAAAGCCTAAATTATAGAACTGTACATAAATATCACAACCCTGATGAGAAGTTCTTTTCCATTTCGTTTTCTTCTGTTCCGTTTTGCACTCGATGATAGCAATAAATTGAGACATGAATAAAAGGAAATTTATTTTTAAGTAAAGAGGGAATTTAATGAGCTGTTTAAAACATGTAATTTCAATACATAATATGATTGATATATTGTTGTGCTTCTTGTTATTCTGAATATAAGTCATTTAGACTAATGGATGAGAAAACCTGGAAAAATGTACTTCCAAATTGTGATAATCGATTAAAAATAAAGTTGAAAGTGATAATAAAATTATTGACTATTTAATGTTTGTATATTGTTCTCTATGGATTACATGTACAAATTCACAATACAAAAGTTTTTTCCGCACACCTGAAGGTGGAAATTTTTCGTAACACCAATCTAATTATTTCGTCACAATAATCTAATTATTCTCATTAATTATTTCCTTTTTTTCCAATAATTATATATTAGCGCACTTGTATCATTCTTTTTGCATTGATTGGACTCCTGGATCTTCTTCTCGCACAATTCATGCCATAATTGATAATGATAAGTATTCCATTATTCAATTCACTGCAATTATTCATTTCACGTTCCTAATCAATTCCATTTTATTAATTAATTTTATCATTTTTCTATTCAAGATAACCTTCCATTTTGAATTTTTCGTTCCACAGTCCACATTCCGTTGTTCCTTCATCCCCACCACTCCTTTCGAGTCCCTCCGGCCCGTCCCGTCCCAAGTTTAACGTAATAAATACCCAGAATGAAGATCAAAATGAAAAAATTCACTAATTTATTGTGAAAACAGTAGATGTCATAGCCATCGCGCACCACCTGAACTACATGAACGTCCTCAAGATTTTTCGGTCTTGGGAACATAGCGTTTGTCCTCCTTCCCTCTATTTTCCATGGAGCGCTCAATTCAACATGAAAAACTCAGCCTTAGTTGACGAGTGTACACATAGTGGAACCATCATAATACTATACATAATAATAGTTGCAATTGGAGTTTCCATTTTTCACGTGTGACTTATAGCAGCACATTGTGTATGAAATAATTTGAATCTATTTGTTCAATTTCGATTCATGATGAGGTTTGATAATTGAGGGAGAAGAACAGAGTATACATAGTCGCGAAGAATAATTGGTGAAAGAAATGATGAATAAAACCATGTTAATGATATCACAAAGATTAGAGTGGAGAATAATTGAAAAGCTTAAAAATGACCGAGCGCAATCTAATTTTCGAACATTCACTTTTATTGCGATGTTTTCCATGTAAAATTTATCCACTAAAACATTTACGAGTCATAGGTTTCCTTATTCAATCCATCGTTCAATAATATGTTGTATGATAGCACAAAATAAATTATCAATGTTATCGAAACCTGTTGATTCCCACATCTATCAATAAAATTATGTATAAAAGTCAATTTTTCCGTTTTTCCCCTCATTTATATTATTCCCTAAAATGAAATTTCCAATAATAAATCCTTCAAAAATATCTACGGACAAAAAAAAATGATATGAACGACGATTGAATTGATTTACTTACACATAATTGAAAAATAGTATAGTTGGTTCCGATTATTAAATTCATGATCCCATTGATTTGGCCATTGTCAAAATGAAAACAAAAATCTACTCCGTGTATTATGTAGTACGGATTTCAAATGCAGATATTTTAAGGTAAAGTATAATAAGGGGCTTCTGAGAAGAGAGCAGTTTTTTGATTTTTGCATACATTCGTTAGAGAAAGGTCCCAACATATATGTGGAATGTCAATAACTTCTTCCCCATCAAGAATCCCTCTCTTGATTTTAATCCAATTCAAAAAAAAACCTATTGAAATACCAAACCTATAAATTTCCAGTTGTGATGTAGTATGAAAATGCAGGTACTTTTGCACTCGAAATAAAAAAAATATATTTAAGCAGTAATAATAATAATAAGGATAATAAAATAATTGTATTTAGAAGAGCCGCTTTTCATATGAGAACAGACTGTGAACATTTCCTTCCTGTTGTGCCGAAGTTGATCGCCGCTCAAACTTAAGTTCACCACTATACGTTAGGGATCTCAGAGCTGATACAGATCTAGCTCCAATATCTTGGCAACCGTGTTTAATACCACACTGCAGGTATGGTAAAAATTTAAGAACGCTGCCTTTATCAACAATTGAACCACTAACTCCCTGTGCAACTTTCATTTTATCCATCTCATTGTGGAAATACCGATCCATTGCCGAGCCTTTCGCATCCTTTCTATCCATAGCCTCCAATGAGCCCATACCTCTGTACTTCTTCAAACGTACACCATCACTAAAAAAATATTCACCAGGTGCTTCAGATGTACCAGCAAGCAATGAACCCATCATAACCGTACTTGCACCGAGACTTAGTGCTTTTATAATGTGGCCAATTGATTGTATTCCACCATCGGCAATTATTGGTATACCGAACTTTCTGGAATATTCAGCTACTTTATAAACAGCTGTTGCCTGCGGCCTGCCAACTGCCATAACTTCTTGGGTGATGCAAATTGAACCGGAGCCCATACCAACTCTCAAACCATCAGCGCCAGCTTCAATCAAATTTTTTGCCTGCATTGTTGTAACAACATTACCCGCAATAACTTGTAGCTCTGGATACTCTGATTTGATATACTTAATCATTTCAATTTGATAAATTGAATTTCCTTGTGATGAATCCAATACAACAACATCAACACCGGCTGTTGCCAATAATTGTAATCTCTCTCTATCTGTATTCCTTGTGCCAATTGCAGCACCAACTAATAACTGTTTGTTCTCATCTTTACTAGCATTTGGATAGCTACGATTCTTTTTTAAGTCGGTTCTCGCCATTAGTGATACTAATTCACCTTTGTCATTCACAATTGGTAATTTACCTTTCTTTGATTTTTCAAGAATTGAATTAGCTTCTTGGAGTGTAACACCTGATTTAGCTGTTATTAAATTTTCCAATTGTGTCATAACTGTCCCTAGTTTTAGACTTTGCTGACTTGGTGAATCTTCCAAAAAATCTATGTCTCTTGAGGTTACAATACCGAGTAATTTACCACCAATTTTTCCATTCTCGGTTATGGGAACACCACAAAAACCATTCTCAGCTTTCACATTTAGAACATCACGAACTGTGTGATTTGGAGAAAGAACGACTGGATCTCTGATGAATCCGTGCTTATATTTTTTTACCTGAAACGAAAATATATTTGTTAGTAATAATGTTTTGTTTTAATTGCGAACACAGTATTTCGCCGAGGTATATTTTTATAATCATCCGATGAACAAAAATGTAAAGGATAGCTGTAACATCAATGCTCCATTTTTAAGCCGTTTTCAATGATTTTATGATAGTATAATAAGAATTATCATTATTAGAATCACAGTCTTAGAAAGCCTGCAAAGAAAGTGTTTTCCTAAATATTGAAATCTTGCAAGAAATATTAGTGTATTCAAAATTATGCAACAGAAATTGCAAAAATATTCGGCTGACGATGTAATTGAAAATTATCTAGTTTTATACAGAAAGACATTTAGTTTGGAACGTTGAAACCGAATAATGAGTTTTCAGAACAAAATTAATAGAGAGAAAAGCGTTTTTTGTAGTTCAATTCGGTCAAAATCAGTTCCTCAGTTTTTTTTAAGATTGTGTCTTTCTTCAAAACATCGTTTCATCGAAATACAAAGGATAAATTAAGTTGCTAAACATAGGCGATGGAGGTTGTTTTTTTGCTGAGATATCTTGAACAATTCAAAAAATGCGTGCTTTTTTATAAGTACACATACATATACAGACTTAATAAAAATCATTTCTCAATATTTCAAATAATTCTCATGCATTTCCGAAGAAAGCTCGAAACCAAAAATTGAACCATCTGCATGGTGTCCATTCAGAAGCGAAAAGTAAGACATTTTCTTTTAAAATTTTTCACTCATATTCCGGGAGCACCAGAATGAGAACTTCAAAGACGTTACAAAAACCAAGAATTTTCTTTTTCATTCAAAAATTTCATACCTTATTAACTTCACATGCCTGATACTCTGGACTACAATTATGATGGATAATTCCAATACCACCTGACAAAGCCATTGCAATAGCCATATCTGATTCAGTGACAGTGTCCATAGGTGATGAAACAAGCGGTACTTTAAGTGTTATTTTCCGTGTCAAGGGTGAAACAAGTTCCACTTCTTCAGCAATAAAATCAATATAACCAGGTAATATGATGAAATCATTGTAGGTGAGTCCTTCTCCAGACTTGAATAGTTGAGCGGCTGAAAGACCATCCTCTGGCAAGGGTTCGTCAGTTGATTTTAAATCACCAATAACATAATCTGCCATTTTTTTTAAATTTATTTTTACTCCAAATTTCCACTTATATTCTATTCTTTTCAAATGTAGGTGAAACCAAGAGCTCTTTCAAGTGTTATATTCAATTTTAGTTAGAGTTAATTTAGTTATAGAGCCGACACGTGGATTAAGACAATCGAGCTCCGGGCGCGTTATACTTAAAGCGGCCAGACAAATTGACCGAATGCAACGTGCGCCTGAGGTCTATATAGCTGCATATGTTAACTACTTTTCTCAACGTCAGATGTCATTATTGTAATTCAGTTTACAGAAGCACCTGTGGCAAGGTTACTAGATAACAGAGGTTAAGACAACTGAGTTGTCGCCGGTCGAACTGTCGCCGGGCGACATAAGTGTCGCCTTAAAAGAAATACAAAATTCAAGTGCCTGAAACGAGTTTGACCGGAGAAATTCAATGGTCAAAATATTATTTCTCCGTAAAAAGTTCAGTGAAGAAAGAATGTTACCGAAGGATTGGGTAAAATGAGTTAGCAGTATTAACATGTGTATAATCTTGATGATAAACATAAAAATAATTTTATTTGATATTCAGTACAATCAAAACGATTCTTTAACAGACAGAGTCATGCAATATTTTGTTTTAATATTTGTATTAATTATAAAAATAAAAATCATGAATTAATTTTTCAATAACAACAATTATGATAATTTGAAAAATGATAAATAAAGATAGTGACGAAAGGCCCGGCAAAAAGGTAAACTAGATGATCTATAAAAAATTAGCTATTTTTTCTATTTTATGTTAAGGATGTACCGGATAGATAATCAAAATTCAGTGAAAATTCTAAAATTTTACACAATGATGTATTTTCATGATGGGAACAATGACAAATTTTTTTCAGATTTTTTAACTACTTAGTTTGCTAGTCATCAATATTTTTATTCAGCACGTAACCTTATGGCAGCATCCCCTGACGGACCAGTCGTTCTGACTAATCGAGTTTTCCATCGACTCGACACTCAATCGATTGCGTATCGTTCAGAAAATTTGAAAAATGTGAAATTCATGCAGAAGCCAACTTAAATGGGAATTCAATCAATAAGAAAAAATGGACAGAAGACTGAAAATTTTTGTGATCGAAAGTCGGTCG
>JABSMS010020828.1:0-28590 GCA_018902275.1 Aleiodes sp. PSUC_FEM 10030003
TTTTGAAAATTTATTTATTTCCATACGGGATGGAATCACTTCCTACTTTATTCTAATAATTGCGGTGCTTCCATGAATACTGATAAATTACATACAAATTCAATTCTTTTTAGTGGAAAAAGCACGCAATCCGATTACATGGTGAAGCAGCAAGTACTACTTATTAGAGTTCACATGCCGGATGGACAAATGAATAAATCGATGAAAAACCATGGCTCTTCGTTTTACCGAGAATTGCGGATAAGAATCGTGACGCACGAATTTAAGTATTCGATGAGACTCTCTTCCATCACCGTTTTAACACTGCTTTTTAGTAGAAATGAATTACACTCGCTAAATAAAGATAATATTCAATACTTTATTTATTCATAATAATGATGTTTCAACAATCGTCTCTCTTTTGTTTAGTTTTACAAATTTATGTTACTGAAATATCACTTGGTTTGAGTTGCAACAGGATTAAAAGGTAGGTCACAAACGTTCCAAATATCTGAAACGGGATGAATTAAATGTACTGAGTATAATATTTCTTTCATGATCAATCAAAAATAGTTCTTACTGATAGGAGAAGAGTACAATCAAGAGAGAAAAATCCACAAGCGGTAAATTCAACTTTCCTAATCCCAAGTTCAATTGCGTAATTATTCAACTGCAAAAGATCAACGGGTTAATGTATGATATGGACATTTGGAATTTTCATTACCTGACATTCTATTTTTTCGTCAGCGAGTGGTTCCTCTATTATATCATAAATAATGTCGGTGGTTTTCTTCATCTGTAAAGAAATATTTCATCACGAAAATAGAATAAAAATTCCAATCGAAGGGTTTTAATATAATGATCATTACTTCGGCGGTGAATGCCTGAACACTCTTACTCAAGGCCACAATAGGATATATACATGTGCAGAAATGAAAAGACAAATTAATCTGCCGAAAATTTAATGCGTATTTCCCTGCTGCCATAAATGACGTTAAGCAAAAGTAGGCAAGCCCGAGGGACATGCAACAAATGTAGAGAATTACGAATAAAGCTGAAAACGAATAGAACTCAGAAACTTGACACGAAATTCTATAAACGATATTTCGTGCTTGTTTCAATGCAAGGAAATTCTTCATGAACAATCGAGTTCTAAGAATGTTTTGAGGGTAAACAAAACCTCCTTGTGATTCAATTGAAGGCTTGGACATTCCACAAAACGCTCCGTTGATGTATCTGAGCCTTTCTTCCAATACATAAACAATAATGCCAAACTGCATAAGGTAAAACTGTAGGATACAATTCGACATCCAGATAGAAATTGTCGATAATAGGTTTCTCCTTGTACTTGCAACTCCCAACCAATTAATTAAAAATATTGCAATGGTCCAATAATGTTCTGAGTTTCTAAAACCCGTTCCATTATAACGTGAAAATAATTGTAATAATTGCGCTCCATATTTTTCATCAAATTCACATAGCTTATTTCCAATGGCAATACTTTGCTTTTGACGAATAGTGCACAGAACAATAACCATTATAGCAGTTGAATTTCCAAGTATCATTACAATGAGCCGAATTTCTCCATGCAAGAATGTCTTTCCGTCCAAATATTTCGCCATGAATAGTGGAGTGGTCACAATAATTATTCCAATTAACAGCATTATTAAGCAAATATTGTAGAAACATCCCCCGATGGAATAAAAAAGTTTGAACGTGAATCCAACATTTCTTAATGAGGAACTTGCGAAACGAATTTTATAGGGTGCCAAACCGATCAAAAAATAAATAAACTGAATTAATTGAAAGATTCTTAAAACACTGCTCGATAACATATTTTTGAATTTCTGTCTGACAGCCATGACGCCTCAGTGCATACTGATAGAATGCTTGTGAACTTGCCCAGGAAAATGGAAATTGAATAATCAATTTTGAAAATGGAATGTTGACAGAAAGATTATTGATTTCGTTTGTGAGCGTCGCTAGAGGAAGGTAGCCATGAAAAAAGCTATAGCTTTTTCTTATTGCAGAAAATATTCGATTCAAGTATTTATTTTTTTTTTAATACAGTCCTTGAAGAAATTAATCCAAAGTTCTTGAATTGCGCAAGTATTCGAAATGTATTTTAAAAATGATGCGGCGAGTATTATAAAATTCATTCCATAATTCATTATCCAAAGGATGCCTTCACAGAAATTCCATATTTTCTAAGTAGTTCTTGGAAGTGTTTAGAGCGTTTTCAGTTTTCCTTCACACTTCGTTGACACATTCGTAGTGTCGAACTCCGACATCTATCGTTGCAACGCTTTCAGTCATCACGATCATTTAAAAAAAAACCTTATTAAAAATGACGCAGACTATTGTCAATAACTGATTCGAGAAAACAATTTTTTCGACTCATCGCGGAAGTAAGCCATCAAGAATTGCAACAGTCTAAAGATTATCTACTGAAAATTCCCAAACTGTTTCGATAAACCCATAAACTCATTCACAGAATTTGAAAGGATTGAATCACTTCCTTGTTCTTACAACCGAACTTTCGTTGAAAATGAATTAATCAAATAAATTCAAAAGATCAGCTTTATTAATTCATATTCAAATTGTTTGAGCAATTAAAATTCAAATAGTAAATATTATTTTAATGAATGAAAACTCATCTTGGATGATAATTAAAACTGAATTTGGAATAATAGAGGTGTGAAAAATATTCAATTACATGAAGGTTGAAATCGATGAAAATTTACATTCAAACCACCAAGTGAATTCAAGTGGGGATGGTGGTATTAAAGTGGGTAGTTTGGATGAGCCTCGTGGATAAGTGCAAGGGTGAGGATACATAATCACGATTTTAATATGTATATAGCGTTTATATTGACGTCGATATCATGGTGATAATGTTGAATGCGTTTTATCGGCACTCGTTGGATGATGAGAAGAGAAAATTTTTCGGAGCGGCGGAAGGGGGATAAAAAAGCGCGAACTATGAACTTTCGAGTGGCAACACGACACGAACCTCCATTGAAAGAGAGGACGGAGGCTGATAGTTGACCGTTCTGTCATCTCGAGTGAAAAAATGAGTGGGTGAGAAGTGACATGAGAACTTTGGAAAAAAAAAGAAAAATGGTTAAAGGTTTACGCGGGAATGCTGCGATCGTTTTTATCCACTTCAGCTGGTGGTTTATCATTTCTTTTTTCTTTATTGTATATGAAAATAGGAAAAATTTAATTTAATTACTTTTTTCTTTTCATTGTTGGAACGAAGTGTCGAGTGGATTGAAGAATTCTTCTTTTTTCTAAAGATATTGATGAGAAAGATAAATATAGAAATGAGTTTTTCTCAATGAAATTGGTAATAGAACTGTGAACCTTGAACTTTCGAAGGTCAACAAGCAACCTTTTCTTTTCATTCTTTTTTCACTCATCTTACACACTTGCCCTCTATGCATCTCTTTGGTAGGTTGAACTCTGGATGGATCGATGCTTGAATAAAAGTGAAAGCGCTTGGTATTTCAAAAATTTTTAACTTTTGTTATTGAAAAAATGTGAAGGATACTTAAATTTCATTAAAAAATTCCAGATCTAACAGAATGAAAGAATTTTGTGTTCAATTTTTCTAGAAAAAATTGAGCATATTATTCCTCAGTTTTCTCCTCTTTCAATTAAAAAAGAACGGGCCAATAATTAAAAAAAAATAACGGAGTGAAATCAGAGGATAAAAAATTTCCCTTGTAAAAATCACTTGAGAGAAATTTTTTGAATTATTAAATTGAATAGTTTCTTCGAATTCCAAATGAATAATGAAAATCCAAGTGCATTTGAGTTATGAATTGTGAATAAAGAATAAATAAAAAAACATCTGCTGGAAGTTTCACGGTATCTTTCATTCACAGCTAACAAACGCTCAATTTTTAATTTTTCAACAGTCTGAGGTGCAAGTGTCTCTTAGCTGCCTTGGATAGTTTGAGGTTATACTCTAACCCTGTCTCCCATATTCAAAGTTCAAAAGTTTTTCCCACAGTTTATATAAGCCCTCTTTTCCTTCTTCTCTCTCCCTTAGAAGTTACCACAGTAGACGTGACTATGAATTCGTCGGTAAGCCAAAAGACCCACAAAATGGCGGACTAGAGAAGTGAAATAAGAATAATAATAATAGTGTGAATGAAAAAAATTGTTTGGTATAAACTGTGTAATTATGAGACGTGATTTTCCGTTGTCAAAATTAATAATTCAACTTTTGAGACAATTTACTAAGCCAATGTCACAAAGAATTGTCAATTTTGGTAAGAGACATGAATATTTTCGTTACTACGGATTAATTGTGCCTGGTAGATTTTATCATCGCCTCGAGGTAAAAGCTAGAGCTCTTGTACGGAACGATGGATTGAATAATATCACGGAGATACCGGAAATTGAGGAATCACAGGCATTGGATATTGGCGGAGAACTTGTACTTGAGGTTTGTGGGGAAACGTGTGAATAATTTTACTACACATTATCAAAGAGAGGGAGAAATTTGCATTAAATAGTTTTCAAATAAATTGGTGAAACAATCATTTATTATGGTAATTTCATCAATGAGTTTGTTTCCGAACTCAATATTATCTTCAATTATAGGATAGAATTCGATTATTAGTTTCTGAATAATTCAGAACAAATTTTTCATTCAAATACAAGTACTTTCAGATAAACGTCATTATTTTTTTATCCAGAGGCTCAAAATTTTTGGAAACATTCACGGAAGCCAATTAATTTCATGAAAGCGAAGTAAAATGGACATTACAATAGAACAGTTCGGACAGCTTTTTTTCACCGCTTTCATTGATGAGTTGCGGAGATTTCTGATGGAAAACATGAATTGATTTTTAGGATTTTTTGAGAATTGAATATTTGGGTCGAAAATTTCAATGGAATCATCGAGAAAACTGTTTCTGCAACCGTTTCATTGAAATTCCTCTTTTACCCCACTTTTCCCTAGGATGATTAATTATGCTAATTTATTGCTACACAATAATTCCAATTATTTCCACCGTTTTCGTGCCGTTCTCTACCCTAAAATGCCGCGTCACCAAATAATTAGAAAATAAATTGACTGTTTACAACAAACAATGATAATTTCCGCGCGAAAAAACTTCCCTTGTTTTCACAGATCTCAATGGCGTATTTAAGCACAACAAGCGATCTCTCAGCGAAACCATCGTAGAGAGTGCTCACTCCTTAAATTAATTTAGTCATGAATTTCCTTCATAACTTCCCTCTCTCCGAAATAATATAATTTAATGAACTTCTTCATCACCAGGAAAATTTAATTAAAAGCGAAAAAAATGACGAAAAAATAGTAAATGGCATAATATTCCAGGCGCTGGTATTCATCATACTGGCTGGTTTTCTGGTACTTGAGAACAATCGGACATCAAAGCGAAACGAATTGACTGAGTCGAAGCGTACACGTGAGCTCATGGAACTTGAAGAACGTAAAGCCGAAGTGGCGCGTTTACTTTCACGTCAGGCTGAACTAATTCATGAACTTCGTGATAAAGTTAACGAATACTCATTGAAAATTCGGTAGTTCGCATCTACAATGCCAGAAGTATCAAGTTTAAATGAAAAAGACGAGTAAAGTCTAATCCGGTGAATGCTTCAACCAATTCTCTGGAAAAGTTTCGCACATGGTAGAAATTGTATGGTAGAGAAAGGGCAAAGGAGAGAGACGGAGAGGCGGATGACGAAATCGTTGGGTCTTTCCGCTTAATCTGACTCAAAATTTAACTTCTGGCTGGATTAGTTTTACTTACTGCATTTAGTTTGGTTACCCCTGATTAAATAAACATGTTGAGTAAAATTTTCTCGATTCAACTGACTTTGTTACTACTTCATGTGAAATTCATTGTGAAATTTCTTGTTCAGCAGTTAACGTAATTATTTGCAAGCTGAAACCGGTTTTTCATGAAAATTATCGAGAAAGCTTCCGTTTATTTTATGTTTTTTTAAGTGAAAAGAAAACAATGAAAGCCAATGAATCTCTGGAAAAACTTTACACCATTTTTTTCACAGTAATTTTCAATTTGAATGGAAGAGATTTTCAACGAAATTAAAATATAAAAGCAAGATAAATTATTTCTAAACGAGGATATAAAAGCTTTTTGTCCAATTTATCGGGGAAAAAATAACCAATGGTTTTTGCGGTGTTTTTGTTAAAAAAAAAATGGTGGAAGGTCACGTCGGTATACTTATCTCTCCCTTCCGCTCGGCTGGGTTAGTGGATGAGTAACGCTTTTTTTTCGATTTTTCTCTATCTTTTCTTTTTATTTTTTCGATTAAAAAAGGAAACTGAATTCGCTGCTTTGAAAAGGGTCTCGTCACTTTCTTTCACTTATACTCAATCCCTCTTATAACCAACGGGGGGTCGAGGCCCCAGTGTTTCAGGAAGTGATTGTGCCCCTGTGTGAGTGTTCGAAAGGCCATTAACGAAATTGCAGAGAGAGTGAGATGAGAAACTTCCTCTTGTAATTTTTTTCGTCCTTCTCACAATTGAGATTGATTTGGTGGCTGGAAGAGCAAATTCTATTGAGAATTCTCGAGTTTATCTGTAATTCAAAATGTTGATAGAATATTTAACAGATTGAAACAATTATTCGCGTGGAGAGAATCGAAAAAAAAGAAAATGGCAATTTTTCTTCACCAAATCGCAATTGGTTCGGTTACAAAAAAAGTTCAAAAACAGTTTGGAAAAAGCCAATTCAAAACACCTTTTTAACTCGGAAAAGTACACGGTCCCTGCGGTGTCGTTACATTTTTTTCTCAACCCCTTCGTCTTTTTATTGTTCTTTTTATCCGCTCTCAAGAGAAACACGATCGAACATTCTTGGATGCTTCTTCTTTCCGCACTACCCTTTTCACTTCCCTAAAGGTGACACGTTTCACTATTCTTGGCACTCACCACCCTGTCACCTCGAATGATCCTCACATTGAGACAAGAGAGAAAAATAAAGTAAAAAAAGATAGAAAAAAAATCAAAAAATAGGAAAATAAAAAAAATCAAAGCTGTAACGGAAGGAAGACGTCTTTTTCAGAAACTACCGGGAAACATTTCCTTCTTTTTCCTTGACGTTCACCAGACATACACGTTCGTTAAACTAGCCATTCTTAGATCCAATTAATTTTTAGTGAAAAAAATTCAGAGTTGAATAATTAGTTTCAAAATTTTCGTTGAAAAGAATGTATTCAGAGATTCTTCGAAAAAAAACTTGCCAGGTGCCAATAAAATTTATCTTTTATCTTTCATGGCAACACTCAGTTGAAGAATTTTTCGCAGCATCGACATTCTCAGGGAATCCGATTTTACAGTCTCACGGGACCATAAAGAGAAACGAAATTTTCAAGCTGGACAGTGCAAGGCAGTTGCGTAACTTAGCCAACTCTTTCGGGGTTTTTTTTTTCGTTAATGGGAGCTTGTAAAAATACGATTATAGCGACTGTTAGAACACATCCTGAGGCGAAACTACGACTACCCCAGAGAGAAATTTTCTATCCCACTCCCTTCCTCTTCTCTTATTCCTGCAGTTGCAGTTCAGGAGAACGTTAGCAGAAGAATTTTCGCCTCTCAACTGGAGGAAGAAGCTCTTGAATTTTTAACAAATGTACTCTTGATATTAAATTTTCATGTATATTGCAATGAAATAATCATCAAGATTTCTTGAACTTTTTAATGTGATTATTTTCATTTTTCAATTCACTGCAGAAAATTCCCAATAAAAATTGATTTTTAATGCCATTTTAATTCAATGAAACAGTTGAAAAGAAAGTTGATTTTTCACGGAAAGTTTCCACATTTTTATGATTTTTCAAAAAAAATAATCGAGAATTCACAACTTTTCTGTGACATCATCGATAACAGCTGGAATTAAATCGGAAAAGAGGGGAAGGAGTAAACGAGAGAACGATAATGGCAGCATCAGACTCGAATTCTTGGAGTACAACTCTGATAGTTTTTCGTGTACACATTCCCCGGAAATAAAATAGATACCAGTGAAAAACAATTCTTGATATATAAGAGTGTCTTGTGACCTCAACAAAAATACATTTCCTTCATTTTCTACAGCTCCGGAATTTTTTTCTAATAAAAATAATCGATAATTCATTGAATGATAAAATCATTTTTGCAAGCAAAAAACATTATTTCCCTTCGCGAGCTATTTTCCGGAATTTTTCATAATTCAACTTCTCACCAAAGAAAATCATCTGTTCTTTCTTCGGTTGTTTTTGCTTCTCATCCTTTTTTTCTCTGCAAAATCTCATCTCTTGTTTATCCCATGACGAAAGGAGAATGGAAAATTTTTACAAGAGGATTTATCTCACTCGATTTAACCCTCACCAACATCTCCATCTCAGTACTCCTCAACTCTGTCGCAAGATTTTCCTCCATGTTTTTCTTATTTCTCTTATATATTCTGTTCTGTCGACAATGACTTCAAACTTTCTTGTACTCCGCCTGACCCAAAGCGTATTTATTCCACTCTCATCGGCATTCAATGCTTCTTCCTTTTTTTCGAGGTCCTGCTACCCTCGAACTTCTTTTACTTCTTCCTTCTTACGCATCGTTGGCTCTTTTTTTCCCATCATCATTTTGTCCTGCCTCTCCTTACATTTGTTCACTAACAATCCACCATTTATTTTTTGAATTTTTTTTTGTAAACGATGGAGGAATTGTATTTAATTTAATTAAATTTTGTATTCCGTGAATTCTGTTCATTTTGTTACTAAACTTTTCCATGAATATCCTGAATTGTTGGTGGAATTAAAGCTCGAGGAATTTAACTGGAGGGCAAATTGTGGATGCAAAACAATGTTATTGATTCGTTTGTTGCTCACTTCTCTCCTAATTACTAAAATAATTGAATAAATTCTCATTATTTTTTCTCTTCGATTTTTCTCTGTCTTTATTCACTCAATTATCGAATGAACTCTCTCAAACATTGAGAATTCATTGGATCATTGTTATGTAACCAGCATCGATGCGTGCCTGCCCAGCATTAAAAAGGAGGAGCGGATAGAATCTAAGAGACGTGAGTGCTCAAGTAGTTCACACATTTTGTGATATCCAAAGTTTTTCGGGTTGATCGAATTATCGATCGACAACTGAGGATTCCATTTGGTCTCACAGTAACTGAGAGACAACCCATCGTGTAACCAACGTTGGAAACCATGAAATTTATGGACAGTAGGGAAGATGAAGCTCTCCTCCTCTTTCTCGTGAAAAGGGAAAAGAGCCTGGAGTGAAAAATGAGGAAATAAATAAATTCGAGACAATCAAGAAGAAGCTGGAAATAAAAACTCACTCGTTCAATTGTCAACTTGTTTTTTATCCCATCCTTCAATTTTTTTTCTTTTATTCCTACTCTCTCATTCTGCAAGGGAGACTAGTCTCTCTTTTTCACCGTAAAACATACTTCACCTGCCCACAAATAAATCCATTTAATCCGCTTTAGAGAAAGAATTTTCCTACCACAGAAATAGCCTTATAAATATTGTCATTTTTCTCTTCATCTTGGTTGCTTCAGCAAGCAAATTCTTTATGAAAAACATCCCTTGAAATGTACCAGATGAAAGATGAATGAAAGAGAACGGGGAACATTGAATGTATGTCTCTTTTCTTCGTAAAAAAACGAAAGAAGACAGCTTCGTTCACCGAAGAAAGACTTCCTCGAATTAGTAGAAAAATGTATAAAGGAATTCAATGAAACTCAAAAATTATTCATCAAATGTTGAATAATATTTTCTCAATTCCAGCAAAAATGATGTTTTTTTAAAATACTTATACTTGCGTCATTCACCTCGACCTTGCCTCACCCTACGACATGCAAAACTCAGCAGCTATTTTTAAAAGTACATACTCCACCCCTTTCACCGCTTTTCCCATCTTCACCTCCATGATTTTCTTCCTCACCTCTCGTTTTTTTTTATTTTTCTTTCCCTCTTTCTCTTTTGCTTCCCTTCCTTCTATAATATCCATGTCGCGTCAAGATACCAGGAGGTATGCGCGACACAAGGTGAGACTGAAGCAACATCTCACTAGGTTGTTCGTGTAAATACCACTGCCACATAATCTTGAAAATCTTCATCTCTCCCTCTATTTTCCAAGATATCACTTGAAGACACTTAACTATTCACATATTTACATTCGCGAGAAATTAATAAGATGGAGGAAATAATTCATGAATTTATGAAATTCAAACTATGACTTTAGTTTAATCATAACATTTATTTTTTTGATAACTGACAATTACCACCGAAATTACATTTTTAAATCATATTTCTGCAGTAAATGATTTATGTTTCGCTTACTTTTATCTTCATTAAAAGAACATCTAAAAAATTATTTTCCTCGCAACTTGGCTACTTCACATTCTCAGTAATAACAGTTTCCACGATCTCGTTAACCTCTATGCTACTTGAAAAATGAAAATTAAAGGAGCAAAAAGAGGAAGGAAAAAAAGATAAAAGGTAGTTTTCTTATTTTTATAACTGCAAATGTTATTATCCCATGCTCCTGAGCCTCGGACTATTGTATATGCAGGAAATAATCCAACTGGTACTCTCTTGAATATTTAAATCCCACACCACTTCATTCACCGGTGTTATGTAACGTGTATGGCAGAATTTTCACAATCTCAAGTTTTAGAATACTTGATTCGCGGTAATTACGAAACACTCGGAATTTAATCTACCGCGAGTCCGCGTTAGCATGCTATTTGGTGAGGGATTTAATTCAATATTTTACATATTCATATTTTTTTCCTCTGAACTCTTTTCATAATATTTGAATGTTAACTTCAGAATGTCTGTCTTTTAAAATCAAGAAAACTCAATTGTTTTTCGAGGTAAATGTTGAATTATTTTACTTTCATTCAGAAACGGAAAACGAATCATTGCTAGTCAGACAGGAAGCATTCGAACTTGTCGCATTATGGAATTCCCCGGTATGTCATACAAAATAAAGAAGAAAAAATAGAAATACACATTGGTCGTATAAGTGAGATTCGAGTGTACTTGGTGCTGTCGTGCTTGCGGCTTTATCCTTCCCTCCTCCGCAGAGATCTCGAGCTGACAATAGAAACTTCAAAAGCATCAACCTCTCCTCTCTTCATCCTCCTCCTTATTTTTCGAAGGAATGAGCAAAAGAGAGAGTGACTTCCACTTGTCGACGCTTCAGGCGTTTCTAACCCTTTTTCTCCTTCACAATTCACGAGGAAAAGAAAAAGCAAAATAGTAATAATAAAAATAGCTGAACCTCTTCTTTGCTTCTCTTTGCCCCTCTTTCTCTCTTTGAAACGGCGTGCTTGCCAGGATTCTTCGGCACAAATATATGTAAACCTACTGGTCTACAACAGGGAGCGTCAACCGTCCAATGACTTTTGGATTTCTTCCAAAGAAGAGTAAAGAAACAGTGCTTACAACGCCCAGCTTCTTTGTTACTTTTTTTTATCATTATTATTATTTTGAAAAGAGGGAAAAAACAGTTTCTCGTACAATTTCTCTTTCTCAAGATGTACAAGAAAATGCTCGAAAGTTTTCTCTTATGTTCAACAAATAGAATGAAAATAGTAGATGAAAAAAATTAAGGAAATTTTATTGCAACTTCAAAATTTTCGAATCACTTTATCACAAATAATTTCATGTAATTTCAATATAATTATGACATTTTTTTTATTTGTCTGTGAAAATAGAGTCTTTTACGTCGGTATTATCAAAATACACATGAAGATATAAATCGGGGTTTGATGAAGATAAGTGAAACGTAGAAATTCAAAAGATAGTAAGAAGGATAAAGAAAGGATGCGTGCGTCGTTCCTTCTTTTTCCTGGACTTGGCAACGGTCTTACCACTTGGCTCACTAACTACTGCCGACCCGGAATTTATTTGATTCTTTTTGTACACTTTCTTTTTCTTCCTTATTCCTTCGTCTCATGGCACAGAATCAAATTCTTCGACTGTGGTTCATTCATTTTTATTTGTGCATCTTATAACGTCAGAAATAAATTTCTCAGGTTCATTTTTTTTCGTTCCTTTATGATTATTTTATTCATAAATCGAGAATTGAAATTTAGGGAGAAAAATGTAGAATTGAAAAAAAGAGTTTTGCTGTTGATAAATAATGTTTGGAAAAATAATAATTGAATTTTAAATTCACCTGAATTTTAATGAATGAATTACGAAGTAAAAATAAATATTGATGAGTATCAGAGTAAAATAGATGGAAAATAATTCAATATTCTCCTATATTTCATCACAAAAATATAAATTATTTAATTCTCATCCGACTATTCCGTAGCTCACACATAAACTCTGATATAAAAATGAAAAAAAAAGAAGAATAAATTTTATGTACAATCATTTTCATTACGAGCTTTCAGCTCTAGCCGAGGGCAATTTTTTTTTAATGATTTTTTTACGCTTGTCGTTTCTTTACGTTTTTTTTCAGTCACACTCGGTTGAACGTTGGAATAAAAAATTCTGTACAGTCAAAATGCGCACCGCCTGTGCGTACAAGAGTGCCGTATAGAAATGATGAGGATATGCGGTTGGTGGCACAATGGTGTAACCTATGCATTTTACGCGTAGTTTGATGAAAAATGTAGTAAAATATAGATAATTGAATTTGAAGATTATTGTTAAAAATTTCCAAATAATTTGCTTCCTGTCGCGAATACGTGAGAAAAAAAATTATTGCCTCTTCTTAATTTACTTTAATGATTAAAGTGAGAGATTTTTTTTTTTTTTTTTTTTTAAAGTGAGAGAATGTGTAATATTTTTTGATGTGTAGGTATGCGATCGATATTTACCCAGAAGGAAGATGAGAAGAGTCTCACTACTAAACTGGGAATCTTGTAGCATCCTCAAATACCCAGTGTGATAATTCTCCGTTCCCATGAGATCACACAGAGATCCCTTTTATCCTTCATTCCTTGACGACACATTTTTCTTCTCTCACTCTGATAGTCACCCCTGTGTCTTTAATACGGAGATCACTGATAATGCAGTGACAACAAAAAATAAAATATGTGCAAGAACTCTTGAGATAAATAACTCGATGAATTCTATCTCACGTCCTTGAATTAATAGGAAAGTAATTGTTTTCATTGAAGTGACATTACAACTTTCTCCTCTGATTTTTCAAGAAAATGAATGATTTATTATAATTTCTTCATGAGAAGAAAAAAAGAATAAATTGTCGTATGGGAGCGTGAAATTTTGTCAAGTACTTTATCACTAATTACAATCTCGAGGCTACAATTAGACGCTCGACTGTTGGGCCCTTTGTGAAAAAAGAATTTCCATCTTCGTTGTGTTTTTCTCTTTCATTATTTTTCACCAAGTGTCTTTGTTCCCAAGCATTAAGATGTAATTTGAGGAGAGAAAAAAATTAATTTTTTCCTCACCTCCGTCCGAAAACCAAGAAAAAGAATTAAAAAAGTGAAGGAGAATTTGTTCCTTTCAGTAATTTCATAAAAATTTTAAGAATTTTTCATTGTTATAGAATGATTTTTTTTCCATTGTTGTATTTCAATTATAAAATTAATACTAAAGTAAACGAGACTATAGAGTGGAAAGTTTTAGTAGTACCGCGAACCTTGGTTAGAACTACTTTCGAAGAAAGGCAACGTTGTGTTTTGGCTTTCATTGGTGGAGAAACTTATCCGCAAGACTTGTATACTCCTGTCGGACATGTACACGATATTCGTAGTGGAAACTGCAGTATGTTATCAAGGGAAAACTACTTAATTTATGATGTTTCCCAATGAGTACGTGTTTTTCTTCAATCTTCAAGCACGTAGGGGAAAGTTAATTATGAATAAATATATGCAAATTGAAGTGCTTCATTATGCATAAAATATTGATAATTTAAGATTAATTTGACATCTTTATTGAAATTTTGAGAAAATGGAAATTGAAAATTTCTTCTCCTTCGGCTTTTTAATTAGAAAAAAAATATGAAAATGTGAACCGGCTTCTTCTTGTGAGTATACCTTTATAACGGAATAATTATTATCTTGAAAATTAAGGTAAACACAGGAAAATGAAATTGCTCATTTTCTATAAAGTGAAACCACAAAAAAAAGAATTTTCAAGCCACATAAAAGTTACATTAGTCATTGCCATGTTAATGAGAGCTCCGAGAACAAGATTATAATTAAGAAAAAAACCCAAGCATGAATGCAAAAAGAAGACACAATAGAAATTGCAGAATTTTCCTCTCTCTTTCACTTTCTTTTATCAATTTCCACATACGACACAGTTCAGAGCCTCACTACTCTTTTAATTTCGTCCGACGGGAAACTCGTGTCCAAGACCAGTGTTAGTTTATGTCTGAACTGTCTTGAGGGGAAAAATGCGATAGGGAGAGGACAAAAAGGCCTCTTTACGGCATCATTCTGACGTTTAAGTTCTCCTGGGAGACGAAATGCGTGCGTTTGAATTCTTTTTTATTTTCTTGCTTTCATCTCATTACTAACACGCAGAGAGGACTTCCGCTCGAGCAATTTAGTAAACACTTCAGTTTATAAAAAAATAAGATGAAATAAAGAGAGAAGAGCAATGAAAAAGGAGAGGTTAAATTCTTCGCACTTGATTAATTGAAATTTTACTGAATGAATTTTTTTTAATAAAACTGAAGAAATAATAAAATTATTATTATTATTCACGTTGAATTATTTATCATCGTTCAAAATAATGAAACTAATAAAAATAATGAAATTCACATTTTGCGGTGGCATTCATGCCAGGCCATATGAATAAGAACGAAGGTATTTCACATTGTAAAATTCTTCGTTTTTATCGTTTTTGAAACTTTTTATGCGACACGGGTGAATGGTGAAAAAAAACAATGTCAAAGGTTAAAGTTATATGAGAGGCATAACGAGCCCACTGAATGTGCAGTTGCACAGAGGCTGTAGAGGAGGCAGAGGGAGAAAAATGATTTTTTCACGTAGTCAAGAGGAGAGTACGTGGGTAAACGTTGATTTCGAGGGTAGCAAGGTACTCGTGACTCAACGATGGTTCTCGATGACTCTCCTCTGCCGATACGTATCTTCCATGCCTACACTATATTGCTATCCGTTGCCGAAACCTCTCTGCTTCTCTTTCCCTCTGCTCTTTGCTCTCTCTTCCACCCTTGTTGTTGCAATGTTTGCCATTTTTTTTTATTTTCAAAGTGCAGTCAAGTGGTACAAAGTAATGGATAAAAATATTATCACAACTTTATCAATTCTCGGAAGCTTTGTTGTTTTTTTCCGATGAAAATATTCACCAATATTTTTCCATGCTGGAGAAACAGAATGAGGATAAAGTTTTTGTGCGGATACCAAAAAAAATATTATTCTCTTCCCCCTAACGAAGGAAAAGTAAATAAGTGGATTCCACTGCAAGTAGTAGAATTGTGTGTATGGTCAGGCGAATATGAAAGACGTGTTGGGAAGTTAGAGCAGGCGGAAAAAATTCACTGGATACTAATCCACTTAGTGAGAGGAGACTTAGTGAGATAAAAGAAAATATTGATAAATTTTCAAGTGATAATGATTTTTTTTCATCAACAATTAATCTTTCGGTAAATTTATCATCATGATGATTGAATCTCATAAAACTTGTATACAAGCTGTAGAGAATCGAGTGAAAGAAGAGGCGTAGAGAGGCAGAGGGGTGTTCACTAGTGCCGTTAGATAACGTTTCAGCTTCTCCTCGGTTGGTGGACACGACAAACACCTTTTCCACTTAACTCGGTTGGCTTGGGGCTTCTTCGATCCCATCTTGTACCACCTAATGTTAATATTTTTCTCATTTCCATGGAGTTTGCTGCCTCTGGGGTATAAAAATGTTGGAGAATGTTTTTTTTTTTCACTCTCGTCTGCTACCTTTTTTTAAATCTTTATTTATTTTTCAAAGTTTTATGCTACGAGTCTGACAAGATTTTTTCATTCAATTGAAATTTGAAGATCGTTCCCTTTCAATGTTTTTCTTTTTGAAAAAAAAAATTTTGAAAAAAATGGAGAGAAAACGAGAAAAAACTAGAGCCTCTTTCATGCTCTCACATTTTCATTTGACACGAATGAGTCTGATTAAAAGAAAAGTGGGTGAATTGAAGGGAAAACGAGAAAGAGAGAGCGAGAGTAAAAAGAGAAAAAAGATGTGAAAAGATGAAAAACTCGGGTGAGTTGAGTACAATTATAATTAGTGCACTTCGAGAGTCAAGTGGCTGTGCGGCTGTACACAAGTTGTATTGTAATGAAAGTCGGAGGTTATACAGTGACCTTGCACAGGTCACCGAATATTCTATATCCATGCACTTCCGGTTAAAATTGCTGTACAAATTGAATACACCTTTCCCTTAATTGACTGCTCATTGGAGCTTATTCTCCATTTTTTTGTCACATTCTCCAATTAATTCGAAAGTAAGAAAACATAATTATTCACAATAAACCGATGAAAATGAGAAATTAATTAAAAATGACAAGTTTTGTGATAAGTATTTTTTTTATCACAAATTATAAAAGAGAAAAAAGATGAAAGGAATTCTGAGACCCAGAAATGTCTATTCTTCCTGAAATTCCTTTTTGTCCTCAGCAAATATTGGAAAAATGAAGCCAAGCAAAATGAGCTTCCGACCACCTTGCGGAACCGGAAATTTCCCTGACCATCCCTTCAATCCCCTCTCTAGTAATCCCTTCAAAAACCTTCTGAATCTCGAATTTATCTGGAAAAAAGTTAAAGCCCCATTTTTATCTCTGCATTATTCTTAAAAAAAAATTAAAAATCTACTGACAAAACATCTCTTGCTTTTTATGTTCTATGTCGTTCGCTTTTTCCTCCACTGCCCACATTAGCGCTGTAAGGGCTCAGAAAAGCGATCGATAGCTTCCGATTTTCGGCGTCCCAGGCCCTTTTCCATCTCTATATAGAAATGCCTTGATGTACATGCACACACAAAGCATCTATTAGAGCAAGATAGAAAGAGAGAGAGGCAGAGAGAGAGAGAGAGAGAGAGAAAGATAGAGTACATTAGTAGTATAAACCCCTTTGGCAAAAGCATTCGTCTGCTTGTAGCATGTGATTCGTGTCTGTGTATCGGCCCCGTACACTATTCACAAAACGTTGAAGGGTGCGTTTGTGACGTCATTATCAGTGATGAAAGCGCCTGCGTAATCCCCAGACTCTTTGGACCTCTCTTCTCCTCTGCAAACACGCGTTGATCGTTATCCCATGCCCATCCTTCGCTTCTTTTTCACCATTTTCTTTTTTTCTTTGTTTTCTTACTCCCTCGAAGTTTTTTTTTATCCTGGCCCTCCGTTCGAATCTTTTATGTTTGACTCGGGCAATTGAATTCGACTCTGCGGAGTCGTTTTATTTATTCTACTAATTTGTTTACCTTCAGCTCGTAATTACGTTATTGAGGCTTTTTCCCTCTCTTGTTCCAACGTAATTGGGATTTTTTTTTCTATTTTTGATTTTTCAAAGGGTTTAATAGGGATTTATTGAACGCTCTTCAGGGGTTTTACTGTTCGTTAATTTTTTTTTCCATCAGTATTTGTGGATTCTTGTTTTGTCATGATATACTAACAAAAAAATAATTGAATTCAATAAAACATTCTCCATTGCGAGGGAAAGAAACAAAGGGAAATTCATACATTCTTCGGAATTATTGTTTGACGAATTTAATGGAAAATTATTTATTCTCTAAATATCCATCATCCTAAATTTACCAACGTAATATTAGACATTCGTAGTTGAATGTTTGAAGTTTAGGTCGAAAAATTTCATCTCTCGCTCCTGAATGACACTTCAAGGGCGAAGGAATGCTTACATAATAAAGCCCCAGTGACTCACGCTCTCGGAATTTTTTTTTACTTTCACTGTTTCTCTATTTTCCAGAGACATTGAGCCAGATCTGTAACTCTTCTCTTCCTTGCGGGAGGAAAAAAAATATGAATACAAAAGATGGAAGAAAACTTGGTAATAAAAACAAAATACGCCCTTTACCTCTGACATCAAAGTTTTCCTTCTTCTCTCTCTATAATGTTTCACTTAAACTCAGAAGATTTTCTACTGGCATTTCTTCACTGATTAATTGAAGCGAAAATCAAAGAGAAGTTAATTAGAAATTATTTATAGAACCGCTTTATATATCAACGGTTATTAACGTTAAAATTTTTTCCGTAAATAAAATAAATCAACTATTAATTATTTTCCCCCTTAATCTTCTCTGAATTAATCAAACTTAATTACCAGAATAAACCATTGAAACCAAACTGAATGAATACAATAACACCACGAAATGTGTACCTACAATGCTCGAGTCAATGTCTCGTGAATTGGGTGAGAATTTTCGCGAGGGGTTGATCCGAAAAAGTAACTGCAGACAGAGTTTAAAGGCAGTTGCGGTGAATAGAACGAGTGAGAGAGAAATAGAATTATGTGAGTGGAGGAGGGTGTGGAAAACGGATTTAACGATCTCAACTGAGACTAATTACCAAATTCCAGGGCAACAGCGCTCGGGCACATACGCAAAGAGAAATAGAGGTAGGAGAGAGTAGAGCCCGCTCTATGAATTCCTTTCGTAATACCTCTATGGCTTCTCTTCGAAGCGTTGAAGATATCCACAATTCTTCATTGAGCCATAGCGCAAACTATTGGGAAAATACGGCTTGATATTGAGCAAATGTTGTACGATTTATTGAGGAGAATTATTTTTAAAAACCATTCCATGGGAAAATGGAGAATTCAAGCTTATGTTCCGATAACGAATTTTTAACACTTTGAATATTTCATTAATTGAGAGAGCATGTGCTGAATTATTCTGTATGTGAATAAAATGAATTTTCATCGAAATATTCTGCAATAAAATTTTTATTGAATATTAATGCCAATTTATCTACAGTGAATTCATCCTGTACTCTTCATCAAACAGAAAGAACGGAAATTTATCTTCAATTTAATCCAATCAAATGTAAAAATGATAGGAAAAATACTCGAGAATGATGTTACGCATTGTCGACACTATAAAAAGGTAGCAAGAGTAGTAGTCTGCACTTTTTTCATACAGTATATGATAAAGGAAACAGTGGAACTGTGCGTTGCAGTTAAATTTGCATGTTCTATACATTATGCAAATCGATACATTCACTGTTGGTGCACACAGCGCTGGATGTACCCTGGAGACGTACTTTGTAATAGTGCCCGATTGACTCCAGAGAGTACTCGTCTAATGCACAATTTTTTCCCACTTTTATTATAATTTTTTTATTCGTCCAAATTCTTTCAAACTTTTTTCAACGAGAATATGAAAATTTTTCATAGTTTATTCGTGACATTTCTGTGGTATTTTTTAATAGCAAATGTTGCGCATGAAAATTGAAAAAAGAGATTTTCCTTATGATTCCTCAAAATATTCACGAAAATTCAATAATGATGAAGGTAAAAAAAAAATAATGTAGGAATGAAATGCTGGATTTAAAATTCCTTGAAAAATTTCTCACATCGTTTCTTGGATTTTTGAATTTATTACGTAATATTTGAATTTAAAATTTTTTGTTAAAAAATATGGAATTCAAGGGGATGAGTGGAATGAGAGAATTTTATGAAGTGACTCGAACGATTCATATTTTACTCGACTCAAACTAATAACGGTGGGAGAATGAATATATTTATACTTTTTCTGACATTAATTTCTTGCGATTTTCATTTTTTTTTGAATATCTTGAAAACATTGCGATGGTGAAAACATTAATATTAATTATGATGGACTCAATATTTTTGTCATCTTCATATCTCAACGTTGTTCAATCAACGAGCGGATTTCCATGAACCAACTGGCCTCACCCTTGGGAATCGTCCACCTCTTCATTTCTCTTTTCCATAGTCCAAGCTCATTTTTTATCCCATTTCCGAGGCCTCATTGTAATTCAAACCCGTAGACGACGACCCCGAATACATATCCATATCCATTTAAATCCCGTCCGATGATTCCCTCATTTTTTTTTCTCCTCGAAGGAAGAAAGGACTTTACTCCCTAGTTTTTTTTCTTCATTTCATCATAGAGATCGATTTGATGGTAAAAAAAGAAAAAGTACGAAGTCAGTGGGGAAAGATAAATATTAGAGAATTAATTGTAATCTATCAAGTACGAAAAGACGTGGTTTCATCCATAAAAATGTGAAGTCAGAGGAAAAAAATTATTCAAGTTTTTTTTATTCCCCCAACAATTCACTTAGATGAAAAAAATGAATATAAAATATGAAAAATTCCTTCCAAGAATCGAGTAAAAATTTTTTTTTCAGTAAGAGTAATCCCCACAATTTTCACTACATCTTTCAACCCATTTTTTTCCTCAAAAACATTTACTTCGTGAAACCGAAGAGAAGAAATAAAATGAAAAGGAAACCATTAATTTTAGCACAAATTTAAAAGCTCATTTACAATAGTCACACTCGTTAATTTATTCCCATCTCGCTCGTAACCTTTTTCTTTACTCTACTACCCTATATATAAAGACGTTTTTTTTTTCAACAAAGAATAAGAGAAGTATACTCGAGAGGCTGACTCACTGGACCTCTCTCTCTTTCGCTCCGGTTTTTAGTGGAAGCGATAGAAAATTGCAAGCACGTACATGGCAACTGTACGACCGAAGTAGGCCCCGTGTGGCAATGGTTCGTGATTGCAATGGAAGTGGGAAGTGAAAAAAATAGAATAAAAAGCGTTGACAAGAATAAAGTTTAAAAGGGGATATGAAGGACAGGTGAAAGATAAGAAGTGAAAGAGTTTGGAATGTTATTCCACCATTTTTCCTGAGAACAATGAAATTTTTATTTCATTGCAATAATGAAAAACAAAAGAAAGAATCGGGACTTAAATTTAAAAAAACAAGAAATTGGGGAAAGGTGGGGCAAAATGGATATTGAAATGAAGATTCCAATGATTGATTTTTGATGTATCTATTGAAAAGCCAGCCAAATTTCTTATGAAAACATTTTAAAAAAATGGAAATTTGGAAAATTTTTAAAAAATTAAAGGGCTCAACCTTAAATTTAGGAGAAAAAATTTTTTTTGTAAAAAAAAAAAATCAATTTTTTTTGCATAATTTTCACGGGAATTTTCTCGAGCTTTCCAATAGGAAGATGATAATATCTCTAGCATCAGCCCTTCTGACGTCATCCTCGATTTACTGAAATGAATATCATCTTGAGGGTTCCGCGACAAAATATCCGTGTACCAAATAACCGCGTCAAAATAACCGCGATTATTTTGAGAATAGGACAATGAATTATTTTGGACAAGATTATTTTGAGAATTATCGCGGTTATTTAAGCGTGTCACTAACTTAAGAGCATAATTTTTCTCATTTTCTATGATTCCATTTTACCCCCTGTGTCCTACAATCCTCTACATTAATTATGGTAAATGATCGAGATTTTCTTTCTATTTCTTCAGTTAAGAGGAATAATAAAATAAAATTGATTCAAACACTGAATTAAATCAGTAGTGAAGAGGTAAAACAGGATAAGTCGATCTCTTTCGCCGAGATTCTTTTGCGAATATCTCGGAAACTAATGGAGATACGCCCTTTTTGCCATAATACTTTTTTGTAGATAATTTCAAGAGCTACAAAAAAGCTTCAGGACAAAAAGGACGTATCTCCACTAGTTTCTGAGATATTTCAAAAACACCATTGACAGAAAAAATCGACATCCTGTTTTACCTTTTCTCTATTGAAATGAGTATCATTGAATACATCCCGTTTCCGATAAATGATAATGAACAAAAGAAAGAAAATATTAATAATAATGGACAGAAAGTGTCAGCGAATTCAGGCGTTATGTTGACATACGATACACATCTTGACTACTGTGCAACTCGATAACTTCCCCTATCCCCCCTTTTACCGCATTTATCCTTGAGTGAGTGCACACGTGTCCCTCAGTCGAGAGGGAAAGGGACGACCCGCATCCAACGATAGAACATAGTTTCATTACCCTGTGTAAACTAAAATTTCTCTGCCCCTAACCCCCTCAAACTCTCATATCCCGTTCCATATCTTCTCTTCATTCTTGGTGTAACCATCGTTACACTAAATTTCGTTTTATCGTACGTTCACTTCCACGAGATTCTTATCCATTAGTGGGGGGCGTTTAACCGAACTTTTTGAGGATGAGGGGATAATGTGAGAAAAGAAAGGACAGAGACTTCTAGGGTATTAACTTGGATAGTTTCGGAATTACAAGCTAACAATTGAGCGGAACTTTTCACTATTTGAAAGTGAAAATTCTGATTATTTTCTAATTGGGTGAAACTTTTATTTTTTCATCGATAACTGAGGAATTATTTGTAAGATCCTGGGCTCGATGCGGCAAAAATTTTAATTTAGTAATTATTTCAATTATTTGGTTAATAAAAGGAGAGGAGAATTCATTCTTGGAAGACGGCACCACCGACAATAGTTTGGTACTGAGTATACTATAAATTAAAAAAAAAAAATTTAGTATCTAAAAATACGATAAAACTATCGTATAAAAAAGTACAAAAGTACCTTAAGGGATTTTACCCCTCTAAAATCCTCAAAAAAGTCAAAATCGCCAAAAATTCAAAAAAATTAATTCCGGCACTAGTTTCCCGCCTAAAATTTCCTCAGCTTCCCGATGGAATCATCAAAAACACTCTACCGTCAATATTTCTATTAATTTCAAAAGTTTTCCATAATATTTGCCTAAAAATTTAGATGTGTCCATTTTACCCATGATGTCCATTTTGCCCCACCTTCCCCTACAATATGACATGAAGAATAGCAACAAGTTTAATGATTCTCAGGCAATTGTGAAAATTGTCACTCTTTTTAAAACATGAATATTTTTGTTTTTCAAATTGAATATGAGAATTGATTCTATCACGCGTGGAATGATTCGATTTTGCTATCATTTATATGCATACAATATTGGTGATTCAATATTGGAAGCGCATCAAGTGCAGAATCCTGTTTATTATCAATCATTATTGATTGAATAAATTTTTTTCGATACTTTTAACGTGTGAAAAGGAAATGAATGAAAAAGTAAACCGAGTTCTACACTTGTCGTATAAATCGTCAAATATTTATGTTGTGAAAGAAAAAGAGGAGTATCGATGTCACTGCAATACAAACTCGACCAGTAAAAATCGTTGGTTTCTGTTTATCTAAAGAGAAAGGAAGAAAATAAATAAAAAGGTACAAAAACATTTCATCTCTTCTCTTTAATATTTTCTTCCTTTGTAATTTTTCTATTTCCTCGAGAGAATTATTCGTCATGTTCACTGAAATCCGAAATACTCAGTGATTGTCACGTTTCACAATTTCTTACCTAAATACACGTTTTTTCTTACTTTATTTATTAACAAATAATGAAAATATGAGGAAGACATAAATAAAGACAGAATCTGAATATTTCATTCGGTTCTTTGTCTTCGGGGCTTTAGAATTAAAAGAAAAAGCTGGAAATATATCGGGCTCGTTACTATGTAAAAATTCATTCTCCTTATTTTCTCAAGTTGTTGTCTCCTATTTCATTCTTTCACATGTACATAATAATAACTATCCTGTCTGGGTCGTCTGGAGATAATAATAATCGTATAGTGAAAAAAGTGGGTCGCGTCCAGACTCTTGAATAATCTTCTCAATGTACGCACATTTCTCAGCACTTGATTATTTTTTACTCCTCGATTTTCGATTTATTTGCTTCTCCAAAGGTTCAAAAAATACAGAAATAAGAATTCAATTAACTTTTCAATCATAATTTCAATTGGCTCATGTTGAGTCTGAGATAGAATTTTTCATGTTCCATCACTATTTCTAAAGAGTAAACTAATTAAATGTTTTTTAGAAAAAGGTGATGGATAAAAAAAGGCCAGCGAGGTCTCTTGAAATATTTTTCTTTTGGATAAAACTGTCAGTTCCACAAAATTGTGTATCCTCCCTTTCTCCCCAGCTACCGTGAATGTTTCGGCTCGTAGCCATGTGACAAACGCACCGTGTTTCTGTGTTTTCCCTCCCCCTCTCTCTCTCTCTCGCTCACTCATTCACTCATTGTCTCTCTCTATCTATCACGGCAATGCAATTTTCACGGGAATCCCAGTGTGTCCAGTGTGCATCACCGCTTGGCACTTTCACGGGAGTACCAGTTGCACAATATACATGTAGATATACACAATCCAATATTTATCGTATAAAGTACTCAGTATTTTGCACAGATTGGTTGAATGCACGGGGTGAAAGAGAAGAGGCGAAAATTTTGCGTTTATATGAAACAAAATACGAGAATGTGAGGTAAACTAGAGGAGAAACGTATTTTCACATGTTGAGTGATATGAAGACGTAAATTGATACAAATTTATCTTTGAAATGAGTATTTTTCCGTGGAAATATCGAAGAGAGAAGAGTGGCAGGAATTTAGCGTAGACATGAAACAAAATGCGAATATGTCAGGTAAATTAGAACAGAAACATATTTTCAAATGGAGTCATATGAAGATGTAAATTGATACAAATTTATTTTTGGAATGTTTACTCTGAAAATATCAGTTTCCTTTGGTAATTTTTTTTTAAATTGATGAAAGGACTTTTCAACAACAATGAGCATTTTTGTTTCCCAGGAAATAGAAGTAAATGGAGCTTTCAGTAATTTTTTTTTCCACTGTAAAGTCCATATTTTTTTATTACCAACGCATTCGAAAATATGAGGAAACCTTTTCAAATATTTCCACGAGATTTGTGTTAAAAAAATTACCATAAAGAAAATAAAAAATTTTAACACAAAAAAAAATCACCTTCTCAACAGGCTTCAATAAAAATTCAGGCGAACAATAAAATGTAAGCCACTCGTGAAGGATTTTCACATTTAAATATATGTCTCTATATCTCTAGAGTATTTTTCAACTATTATAAAGATAATGACGGATGGATTTTGAAAAGTAGAATAGAAAGTAAAAGAAAATCATATCATTCCATGAAAACCACGTGGGTACCACAGTGTTCTGTCCCTTTTGCCTCACAAACGCCATCTGCCATCCAAAGCACATCCCCTTCCCTCCCTCCATCTCTCTCTGGCTTCAATTAAATCTCACGCGTACGTGCAAATACATAAAACCATGGAAATACGAGTATCTCTATATTATTATTACTATCGAGTCTTCTACTTCAAATAAAATTCTTCAGTTGAGATTATATTATTTCACTTCTCATTCTCCTCCAGCCTCTTCTCATAACCTGAGAAAACACGTGAGTCGCGGCATTCTCACTCTGCCATCTTCTTTTTTTTTCTTCTCTTTTATATTTTCCTCTCCTCCTTCCGTATCATTATCGACCCCGCGTCGACAATGCGATAAAAAAGGAAATAAACGAGAGTAGGAGAGTTTGTAGAAAAAAAAGCGAAAATAATGTTTGAAAAAATGCGTCGATCCAATGGCCCCCGGCAGACAAATAAAATTCCTCATGTGCTAAATTTTGTTACGCCAATTTTCATTTACGACTTCTAAAAATAAATGGAAAAAAAATGAAGTAATAAAAATAGTTGATAAAAGCTTATTGATAGTATAATTCATTGTCTCGTGAATTTTACCATGTGAAAGAAAAGGTACTTGAGTACTCAGTGCTTCTGTTACGAACTAAAAACTTTGTCATCTCAATCTACAGAGTTATATTTGACGTAAAAACCACGAGGAATTTTCACGTATTATTTATTAAAGAATAGATAACTTGGGAAATGTCCCTTTCAATTTTCGATGATACTAGGATTGACATTTTACCATCGTCCTTTACTTTAAAAACTTTATTCTCTTTTGTGATTCTTTTAAAGGATCGTGAAAATTTTCTTATAGATTCAATACAAAATGGAAGAAATTTTGCAATTAAATGATTTTATTTTAGAAAAGAAATAAAAGAAAAAGGAATGCCCGGAGGTAAAGATAGTTTTAATGGTAAAATCGATTTATTTTATGTGAAAAAATCGATTCAACGTTAGTGTTTTTCATTGGAAATTCCATTGCAACACCTGTCACCCCAATATTCCTCAATATAATTCCAATAAATTAGAATTTCTCTCTATTCCACATTTAATTAAATAAAAAATATTGTCTCCCAAGATTTTTCCTTGAATATCTTGAAAGTGATGAGAGACATGAGGTTTAAAAATAATCTCCCTGTTGTCGTGGGGAAACTTACGATAAAAAAATACGGTGAATCGTTGCCCCCACTCCGATAATTCCTTGATAAATATTATCCCAACAATTCTGGGAAATTCGAAATAATATTGAACGGCAGAAGAGAATTATTCACACAATTATTCACCGCAAATTCTTCAATTATCCTCTTAAAGAATTCGAGAAAAAAATATCTTCACTCCCCCAAGAGAACAACCGTCTGATCAAAAAAGTACATTTCCACTTAAATACAGAAATGAAACTCACCTCGCACATGAACCGCATCCACCGGTACACGTTGGCAGCAGCATCCTTGCTCCTTTTTTCCTTTTTTTCCAATATTCACAAAACACTTTCACGAATCACAAATCATTATTCACTAACTCACAATAACTAATTCGAAACAATAAAAAAATAATAAGTAGATTATTTTATTACATAAATAATAAAAATTCCCTCAACATGAAATGGGGATACACGTCAGCATAACGGGATGAGTTTAACGTTGGTAGGCAACTAGCGGCAACGTCGGCTTTTCTCTCACCACCCTCTCTCGTTTCCCCCGACACAGTCGTGTCTCCTTCCAATTCTTTTTCCTTTCTTCTCGTAATTTATTTATTTATCTTTCCATAAATAATTCTATAACTAAAACTACATCTACAACCTCTCATTTATTAATATCCTTAACTTCCTTGCACCTTTTATTATTTATTCTCCAACAATTAATGTTTATCCTTTTATTTTTAAATTTCAAATAATCTTCCAAAACTGCCACATTCGTTGCTCGCAGCGTTGTAAACGTTCGTGTGCAACGAGGTGGCGTCCACCCTACCAACGTGAATCATCCAGCATCCAGCTACGCCCGTGACAACGACCGGGCGACTACTGGTTGGATGCGACGTTCCGGCGCAAGCTCTGATTTCGATTTTGTCCGTATGCCGCGCCACCAGACTCATCTCATTCGTTCTCTCTCAAATACTCTCATATATATACTCTTTTATCTCGTTTTATCTTCTTGCATCATCATCCCCCTGTACTTGCTCCTTTGCGGCCGTAGCATGCGTTGGTAAAAGAGTAGAAGGGGTACCTTGGCATGAGAAGAAACGAAAGAGAGATGGATGATGGAAATAAACAGGGAGGAATTAAATTTAAGAAAATTATTCAATTAATTTCTCTAATGATTCGTTAAATCGTTCTGATTATTTTGAAAATAAAATTTCATTCTTTCGGCATTCATATCTTCAACCTAGAAAGGGCGTAAGTGCCATTTTTTGCTGAATAATAAAAGGGCGTAACTTATTATTCTTCCAGAAAAATAAATGCAGTTTCAATTTTTGTGAATAAAAAAAAATGGCACTTACGCCTTTTTGACTCTAGGGCGATAATATGAAGGGTGAATGAAATTATCACCTAAAATTTTCACTTTCTTTATAGAGCAGACTACGCTCTATGAAAAATTTCTTATCTCTCTTCATTTCCGAGATATCTGAAAGAAATTACATAAACAATAAAATCGATTTTAATTCCTTTACTGCATTTTTGAAAATATCTCAAGATCGCCTGGATGAAATTAATCGATCTTTTTTTTCATTTTGAAGCTCTTTTTTCGATCTACAAAATGGGACAGAAATGATCGAATTTTATCCGGCCGATCTAGAATTATTAACGATTAAAAATGTTCCACTTTGCCCCGACAAGAATTAATTTTAAACTTTACTATTCTTATGACTAAAATTATTCATATTTTTTTTGTGTTCTAAGTGAAAATTTCTCGCATTATTCGAACTGTTTAACAATAAATTAAATGAATCGGAAATAATATTGAATTCCATTTTATCTCAATCGCCCCGAATTGAATATCGTAATCATTCGAATCGTGTCTTATCATTCGGAATTGTGTGTTCACTAAAATTTTTCAATATCACTGCAGTTTTATAATTTAATCTGAATCACCTACGTGAGAGTGCCTCGTGTGATTGAAAATGTATCATTCAGATGAATAAAACAGGTGAATCCAAGTAGAACGAGAATTGCGATGGAAATCTGTGACTGATAGATTTATTCTCTTTTTTCATGAAACTGAAAATAGCAGAGTTTCGACAATTTTCAGTCCTTTTATTACTTCAACAGATAAATTATTCGCGAAACATGAAAAAAAATTCGCGTGCAGAAAATTCATAAAACTATAAGTGCAAATTTTTTAAATATGTTTTTAATAATAATTTATTTGTTTAAAAAAATCTTAAAATTTTAGCAGACATCGAAAAAAAATTGGATTTTTTTTTCTCCGACAAATAAATTTTGAAAAAATATAAAAAAATTGTGCACATATAGAAAATTTAAGAGACTATAAGTGCGAATTTTTTTGATATTTCTTTCCTCATTATTTATTTGTTTAAAAAAA
>JABSMS010020839.1:0-11219 GCA_018902275.1 Aleiodes sp. PSUC_FEM 10030003
AATAATAATAATAATAATAATAATTCACTTCTTGATCACATAGAAGTTCACTCATTGGTGACATGAGTCGGTGTGTCACTCTCCATTCCTTCTATTTCTCCAGGTAATATTATTTCCGTTTGTTCAGTCTCTTTATGTAATGCAATAATTATTTTATCATCATTAGATGATTGACTATCTGACGAACCTTCTTGTGTTGAAGTTGCCGCTTCCTACAAATTGGACAAGGTAGAATGATTAATCAATCACATTACAAATAAATTAGAATGAAGTTAAAAATTCTTATAACTCACTGTGCTACGAATTTTCGTATGAGTTTTGATGTGTTTTGTGAGATGGTCTGATCTCATAAATTTCTTTGTACATTCGGGACACTGAAATCTCTTTTCACCTGTGTGCGTTCTCCTATGACGTTGTAATTCATCAGATCTAGTAAATTTTTTTCCACAAAATATCCAACTGCATACGAATGGTCTTTCACCCGTATGCCACCTCAAATGTGCCCTCAAATGACTTGTTTTACCGTAAACTTTATTACATCCTGCTATATGACAAATATGCTGTCTCTTATGAGTCAAGTCACGATTTCTTTCTCCGTCGCTACAATTTGGACAATTACAAGCAACTCGTCGCCGATGCTGTTTCGTTCCATCTTCTGTGGTTACAGTAGGAGTACCTGTCGTAGATTGCTGTTGTTGTTGTAATTGCTGTTGTTGTTGCTGCTGCTGCTGTTGTTGTTGTTGTTGTTGTTGTTGTTGTTGTTGTTGTTGTTGTTGTTGTTGTTGTTGTTGAGACTGTGATTGTTGGCATTGCTGAGTGGGTTGAGTAGAAATAGATCCATTAGACTGTATAGTTTGAAGAATCTGCCATTTTGGTGGATCGTTTGAGTCTAAATGAACTGTCGGCGTGACAAGTGATGTACCAGAAGCAGTTGGAATTGTTTGCACTGTTGGCTGAAGAGCACTAGCGGGGATGACTTGGACATTACCTAGTCCTGGTATATTTTGAACGGGAATGGATTGGATAAAACCATTTGGAGTATTTACACCAGGTTGGATCTGCATAATTCCACTGTTACCAACGTTTAAACCCCTCATCATGCTTCCTGCCTGTTGGGCAGTGATATTAGTTAATGCGGAAGCTGATATCAGTGTCAGTTGTTGACCTTGACTGCCTGCTAGTGTGATAGGCTGGATGGTTTGTTGAGTTTGTTGGGCTGTTGGAATATGAATTACTTGACCGGCTGTCAACTGATTAGCATCAATACTCGTTAATTTGATGTCATTATCCACCGTCTCCGAAGACCTCGTTAAAGTTGATAATTCGATTTTTTGACCATCTTTTGTTGTTATAATATTTGGGCCAGATGTAACTGGCCTTCCAAGTGGTCCAATACCAACCACTTGGACATTGCTTGGTGCTGAAATTGATGCTGATGTTGTCCAAGTTGTGCTTGACGTGGGTGTTGAACCTACTACTGCCTGCTGGGCCTGTGCTTGAGCTTGTACTTGTGCTTGAGCATGAGCTTGTTGCTGCTGGGCTACCTGTTGATTCTTCAATGATATGAATCATTAAAAAATTTCATACATTGATCGTCCATGATTGAAGCTGCGTTAAGCGCTTGAATCTAATTGTCAACTCACTGTACCATGTACTCGTTCAAAATTGGTCTTATTATCATCATTATGTGTTTTAAATTCATTGAGGTTATTTTTACCTGTAATCCTTGAAGTTGAGGTAAATTCGCAATTTGAACTTGTTGAATTTGACCGTTTGGCGTAATGATCTGTGCCATTTGTGGAATTTGCTGTAAATTTAATTTAATTTAATTTATAGATCTGCCTTTTGCTTCAAATAGCAAAATAAAGTATTAAAATCAGGGAAAATTTTCAAAATACCTGAGCGATTTGCGGTATCATTTGTGCAGCTCCCATGTTGAAAACACTAGATAATGCTTGAATTGGAAAATGGACTGTTTGATAGATAGTCTGTCCATTGTTGGCAGTAACTGGTACTTGAACTGGAACTGTTTGCTGTACATGTTGCATTGGAAATTGTAAAGGCCGTACTTGGACACTTTGCCCTGAAACATCAATAGATGCCTTGGAATCTACCCCATGGGGATTGCAGGCGTCATATGCCGCTAGTTATTGAAAACGCAATGGGAGTTGTTATAAAATTGGAGAGAATATAGATGATATCCTAGGAAAAGGAGAGTAACGAGGAAGATATATTGGGGAGCCCATATTTGCGCGGAGACACTCAATAATAAAAAGAAAAAGAAAGACAAACCTGTTGGTAGTTGGACAGTTTGGCCACCTATATTTTGGATGATCGATGTAGGAAAAACACTCGGTGCTCGGATCAAAGATACAGGCTGCGGTGTAATCAAAGTTTGTCCATTAGCTAATTGGACTTGCTGAGAAGCCAGTTGGACTTGGTGACCTCCAGCAGTAGTAAATTGCATGGGTTGTGTTTGGTGATGGGCCCCAACTGCTGACATCGCCGATGATGGTATAAAAAGTGCTTCCTGGCCATCGATATTGACTGTTTGCATTTGAGGAATCACACTATAACTCAATTGTTGTGGTTGCGATTGAGTTTGTTGATTCTGGGATTGAGTTTGACCTTGTTGATTCCCCTGGTTTTGTTGTTGCTGTTGCGTTTGGTTATTTGTCAATTGAGAACTCTGCGTGAATAATAAAAAATTAATAAAGAATATTCTCAAATGGATTTCATATTTTGAACACTGCAAAATTATTATACAAATATATATTCGAATGACCTCAAAAATACCCTTTGATTTGAGTTGATAGTTTTCATGACCTGATTGTTTATTCATTCATTTACTCATCCATCCATTTTGTTAATTCCATTTATTATCATATTCGTGTTAAAAAGAAATTAGAAAACCTGCCTGTAAAAATTGTTGTGGAATCGCCTGGACTGATATTGTCTGGGTTCTTTGCTGATCGTGCTGTTGTTGGGACATTGGAACAAAGTTCTGCAATTGTTGAAGAGTAATAACTTGAGCTTGACCGTGCTGTTGTTGAATGGTCTGTTCATGTTGATTCTGTGCAGCTTGCTGTTGTTGTTGCTGTTGCTGTTGTTGTTGTTGTTGTTGTTGGTGTTGTTGTTGTTGTGCTTGTAATTGTTGCAGAACATTCGCAGTAAGAAAACGTATCTGAGGTTGCGATACTTGTTGATCCATTTGCTGCTGTGGGTCCTGACCTTCCTGCGATTGTGATTGATTTTGTAAATCATCATGCTGTTCCTCAATCACCTCCTGCTGTAAGATATAATTTACAGAACATGTATATTGATAGCTAAATAACAGAGTAATGGACACACTATGGAGTTTTCATGGAAATACTCTTCTCTGTTACATAGTTATCGCATTGTATATAGTATCAAATTCTTATAATTTAAGACATTGAATAGAATTTATCACAGGGTAAGGGAACAATAACGAGAAAATAAAACAATCTCACCATCATGAACTGTAGATGTTTTTTTATATTAAAATTGATGATGGCTTTTATGTAATTTGTTATGGAATACTATAACGATTCCTTCTACCCTTGAGAACTATGACACGCTGGAAGTAACCACAAAGCTCGCCTCCTGGACATCTTCATAACTCCAATATTTAATGTACAGTGAGACAAAAATTCACAGGTAATGAAAAAAATGATAGTTGAGTAAAAAAGTGACCTTCAACTACTGTGAAAATTGTAGGTTCCTCAGGCAATCCACGTGTATAGGAAGTTTGGATCATGAAGTTATTGTTGTGGGGACAAAGAAGGCCCTCCTCGAGGACCCGAAATGAGGAACGCCTCCGTACGCCCCTGTGGTACATAAGTTGAGCCCCACCCGCTTTCCCAGCAACGTATTACAGCGTACTCGATGTTTCCTCTTCTTTCTTTTGAATATCGATATACATCAACTTACGTTTTATTCTTCCTATTTATTACCCGAATTTATCCTCTACTTGTTTTGGCTAGTTAATGTTAATGTGTGATATGAACTGGACTAAATTTGGTAGGAGAGAACACCAGAAAACGACGCGCGCCACACCCGCCCACTCGACAATTGCTGAAACCTACCAACGCTACCATTCAGTTGTGCTGTTCTGATGAAGCCAAAACCCACGTATCTATATATAATTCTACTAATATACATACACAATAACAGCGCAACATTGAGAGCACCGCGGAAGGCTTTCCGCGGCCTCCAGCCTCCACCCACTTTTCACTTTGGACTCCACCTAACGCGGCAATCTACACGTGTTAACGTAGTAACTCAAATACGAATTCTCTTAGCACAATATCAAAATAATCCTATCAAAAACACATCAATGAATGTATGATGTTTTTCAATACAATACGTACCTTCAGCTTATTTGTGGCCATATCGGAATCTGTTTATAAAAAATTTATCTATGAATTCTTTTCCAATGGCTCACTAACTACGTGAGATCTCCACCTTCAATTGACACAAATGTTTTTGCACTACACTCTGTTAGAAACGTCAGATTTCTCATTCAATCTATTTTTTAATTTTCATGTTCCTCACATAAATAATAATTTTATAAATAATTTTTTAAAAAGTGGTCACTGTGTTCACAAATGAACGAGAGATAGAGTTTAATGTCCCGCCCAATGCTCTAATATTGTTCACAACACAGCCACAAAATATATGTACATTTTTTGATTCAGCGTCATCGAATTCTCGAAATATTTTTTTTTCCTCTCCAGTGTTCTCTTTATTGCCAATGATTATTTTAGTTTCGTTTCCCTCCACGATGATCGAAAAGAAGGTGGAGGATAAAGAGGTGGAGATATCAGCCCCAATTGAGTGTATCCTCGTGTTTCAACAGGCCCGAAGCATTTGCGCACGCTTTCTCGGATGCACTCCAATGCCAAAGCGGCAGAGTGGGTAACTGCGTCACCCTCAAATGCCTTTCATATGTATACGGACTGAGTGTATGTTTTTACATCGGTGTTAGTGCGCAGTTGAATCGAATCGGAGGTTAAAACTACCTATGAAACAGTGGGGGCACAGTTGTTCGCTATTCAAAGCCTCATTGGTTGGAAAGTAAGCGTTGAATATCAACCCGTCTCAATTGTTCAGTATTTTACTACAGAGGCGTATGTCTTACACCTTAATGCCGAATTTTACTGGACGTCTTGATTATTCGGACAGTCTGATGCTCATCTTCCAGTATTTGTCAAAATTATCCTTATGATGATTAAGAACATAGTTAACAAGAGCATATCTATTTTTCTTGACACTATTCATTGTTGTTTTGAATTGAATACATTAATGATATACAAGAACAAATGATACAAGAATCACCATTATTTTGTGTTTGTAAGTTTTTTTTTTATGTATCATACAGAGGTTCAATCGGTAATAGAAAAAAAAGCGAGAATTTTTAGGTTAGCATTCGATAAATTATCAATAATTTCATGCACTTTGCTTCAATCAATACAGAAAAATAATGACGCTATGTAAAGTGATATCACGAGTTTTGTTATCCTTCTTTTCAGTTTCTAACTTTAATATTTCAATTATTAAGAAATGACGTAGTGAAATTCTAGGAAATTCCGTATATCAATTGTCATTGCACTAAACAACATAAAGATGGGGAATTGAATATAATTTTATCGCGCTAAAAGCGTGAGGAGTAGCGGTCAAAAACTGGTGTCATAAACAACCATCTTAAATCAGGAATTTCAAGAAATAATTACTTGCAACTGGTAGAGTGAATATTCCCCAAATTCTGCAGTCAACTTCAAAATAAATTGAAAAACGTCTTAGAAAAATTTCAATACGATCTGATTAAGTTCATTCTTCTAGTGATCCTCCTCAAGACTGGAAAAGTGCACTTCCTTCTGTTCCCTTTGAGATCGCCTCTCAGTTTGTAGACCAAAATATTGAGGGAATTGGAGATTTTGAAAATAAATTGGTTTCAGTTTTCTATACACTTTATAGAATTAGGAGATTATAAGGGTAATTCTTTTATGTCATATTCTTTCAGAAATTTACATATATATTAATTCTCAATTGCAATTTGAGATTAAAATAAATACTCATTTCTGGGTGCTCAATTGATTTTTCATCCATCCATTTGTTCATTTTCAAGTGCAAATAAATTGCCAACCTGTGCTGAAAAATTCAATAAATTATAAGGTGGATTGAATGAAATTGAACAATATTAAATTGCCTAATGTCGTTTTAAGTAAACTACATAATTGTCTTTTTTTAATAAATAAAAGATATTCGAAATTGTATGTTTGGATATTTTAACTCAATTTAACTACATTTCGTGTATGTATGCTTTATATGGTAAAGAGACCACAATTTCAGATGCCTAGAAGTGGTTCCATTGGGGTTTCTAGCTCATTTTCAAGACACTTGCCAGGAAAATTGTGTAGCTGGATACCACCTTTTATATCCTTGATAGTCATTCCCTCTGATCATTTTATATTGATTAAGTTGAAGTTGCTTTTCGTTAAAAGAAAAAATGCAGTAAATTGACGTTTACGATGATCATTGTAATAATTGAATATTCCGATTCTTGTCTCTGACTCGCGGAGTTGATATTTTCATGTGAGTTAAAAAAAAATGAAGTGTTGAAAACTTCAGAGGTACTCTACAGACCACCTCCGGATCTCTCGACACTGATCTGTTTCTTGAGCATATCCTTTTCATGTTGCGCTTCCTCCATTTCCGCCATTCGAGCGAATCTTGAATAGGCAACGTGACCAGATTTTATTGCTGACATCATCTAGTGAAAGATTGAAATGAAATTAATGGTAGCTATCTGTAGTTGGTTATTAAATAATCAGATCATTATTAATAAATCAAAACCAAATATGTAAGTGAGTGCCTATTATTTTTTTTCACACATTGTCGGTAGATGCTTTATTATATTCAGTCCAAGCATTTATCAATGTGAAGCTTCAACCAAAATTCAATATTAATTGATTTTAGTCCGGGCTGCTTCCAGCAGGTACATCAATGGTACAGTAAAGGCCAGAAGTATCATTTATCAAGGTTTATAGTTTGCCACTTGCTAGTTGCATGCGAAAAACAACAACGTGATTTTATCATTTGGGGATTCGTCATTCTATCACGAGGGTTACGTGAGATAGATAGATAAATAGATATCTTTTTATTAGGCTTTGGATTGAAGAGTCCATCAAGCTAATGCAAAAAAAAAATGAAATGGCAGAAATGTGCCGTTTATTTTACATAAATCTTGACAAAAAGTTCAAAAATAAAAAATATGACGATATCATTGATCAGAGAAAATTAAAACCTACTGGTTGTACACTATTCATCAATGAATAGCATATGGGAGCATCCAATGAATCAACAACCGAAGAAATCAGAAATAATTGGATAATGCAAAGAAGAATTTTCAAAAAAAGGCCAAGTGAAACTAACATATTTTAGTCTGCCACTTTTTAGGAATTCAAAAACTTGAAATTAGCAGGAAAGATACAAAAAATCATGCAAACAGTGACAAAAAATGATTAAGGTAAACAAATGTATGTTCCACTAATAATGAAAAAAGCGACAGACCTGAAGATATTCGTCCAATTCAACCTGACCATTCATATTAGTGTCAATTTCACGAAGTATCTCATGGAGCTCTTCGCCTGGCACATCCTTATCCCCAAATAACTGTGACGCAGCAACATAAAAAAGATATTATTAATTTATGTATTCAGTCAAGTTACCTGAAGATAATCCTGTAGTTCCATTTGGCCATTGTAACTTAGATCAATTTCATTCAGTAAGGAGTGCATCTCATTTTCATTGAATTTTATCCCTAATGCCTAAATTAGTTTTTCAAAATTATTTTTAGATTGTGAGTGAAACAAATCAAGATAATGGTAATAAAATGCCAGATTGATTATTTGAATGGATTTGTATGAGTGTACCTTGAGCCCCCTTCGAATATCGTTGATGGAGACGTAGCCCTTACGATCTTTATCAATTATTTGGAATCGTTTAATATACAACTGGATCTCATCTTTAGTAAGATTGATTGGAATTTTGTCACGTGATACGCGATTAACCATTTGTCCCATCTCATTAGCCAAAAAATCACTAGCTTCTTTATGTTGCTTTTTCTTTTCCTCGGAGGTCCATTTCAACTCTTCTGCCATTATCTCAATAATTCCTGGCAATGCTTCATTAGCTGCCTGGACATTCAAGAATGCTAATCTGAGCCTTCTTGCAATCATATCAATAGCAGTTCTGGCATATTCACGGCAACCATAACGTATTTCGGCATCAATATAAGGAAACTCTGGATGAATTTTTTTGCCAATAATTGGCCATCTTTTTCCCGTTAGTGAGGCCATTTTAGCGACTGCGAAAGCACGATCTCCATAGCTTTTAGCCAAATGTTGAGCAACCTCACATTCGAGACCAAAATCTTGAACTAATCTAATATACATTGTTGGACTCCATCCATGAGCTCCTTCCAATAACATGCCGTCGGTTTGTGAAACATCAGTGGGTTCCAAATCACATGCTGAAATTCAAAATTAATTAAATATTAGTGAAATAATAGAAAAAAAGAAAATATCAATGATTCACATAAGTCATATACCTTCAATTGCTGCATCAACAGCTTCTTCTGCCATAGCCCTATAGGTAGTCCACTTTCCCCCGGCAATTGTAATTAAATTTGTTGGACTAACATGAACAATATGATTACGTGCCAATGATTGGGTATTTGGTTTATTTGGATCAGAAACTAGAGGTCTAATGCCACTCCATGCTGACAATACATCACCACGGCGTACCTCAACGTCTGGATTCAAATAATTTTTCACTTCTTGAAGAATAAACATAATTTCATCCTCAGTGGGACTTGGATTATGGGTGACTTGGCACGGTAAATCAGTTGTGCCTGCGATGGTTTGTTTCTGCCAAGGTAGGAAGAAAATTACACGACCGTCGCTAGTTGCTGGATCTAAAAGCCCCATTTGATCAGGACTAAAATGTAATAAATGATAAAGTTAGAGGCGCATTGTAACGAGCTAATGATTAAGGAACCTCAAAATACCACAATGGATACTTTGGACTAAGAGAGATAGCTCTCTCCCTAAATAAAACGAAAAAAGACATTTCTCTGCCTTCCGCACAGCTATCCTTCTTTGTCTCTTCTTTGTTTCATTTTTAAATTATCCTTTTATTAATCGTAATTATTAATACCTATAGTATCCCGGGAGTACGATATGAACTCCAGATGAGGGGCAACAGATTTCTGGTACTGCTTGATCATCCATTTTCCGAATTGAATCAGTGAATGGACCAGTAGCATTGATTATTGCCTTGGCCTTGACATCCCATTCTTCACCAGTCAGTTCATCTTTTACATGGGCACCCGTTAGTACTGTTTTTCCATCTCTATCACGACCCTTCAATAAATTCACAACAGACACGTGGTTTACAACAGTAGCACCGAGTCTCGATGCGGTTAAAGCTACTGCTAAATTCATTCTAGCATCGTCCTGTTGTCCTGATAGTAGAAATAATAGAATTTTTACTGTTTTTTTTATAAGTTTCATTTTTTTAAATTGAATTATGATGTTCATCAAATTTACCATCATAATAAACGATAGCACCAGTAAGTTTGTCACCCTTCAACATTGGGAATAGTTCAAGAGCATTTGTTTTACTCAAATAATAAGAGGATTTCACAGTTTTACTTCCCGCCACAAGATCGTACATTTTTATTCCGAACCAATAATACGGAATCTGCCACCATCTGTTCAAATACGTATCAAGAATTTATAAAGAACGAGAGGAATATAGGGGTGAGGTGGAAAAGATGGGCTGCCCTAATTATGTAAGCCTGCCACTGATTCATTTTGTACATGATTTAATTAATTTTATTCTGAATGATATCGTTTAACCGAATTTATCACGTAATTGTAATTATTTCCTTTTTTCGGGCAAAATGAAGTACTTTAATATTCCAATGAAGGTATGCAATTGGTGAAAATTGTTTCTGAATGGAAAAAAAATATTACCCATGAGGTAAGCAAAATCGCTGTACAGGGAAAAGCGCATATCATGAATTTGAAACGGAGTAAGTGCCAAAAAAAAGTGTCAAAATTTCAATGGGAAAATTCAGGTATCCCATTTGGCTCGCTCCTATATGATTTACATGGACTTTAGTGAGAAAGTATACATACGTATAAACTGGTAACATGATTGGTAACGGATGAGCCAAATGAGGAGCGCTATGCAGCATTTGAGCACGTTCATGAAGGGCCTCCTTTACCATACGATATTGTTCAATGTCCAACTGCATTATCGCTTTTTGGAGATATCGTACCCCGCCGTGAATTAGCTTCGTGCTCCTTGAAGATGTCCCAGATGCAAAATCATCACCCTCAATGAGCGCTGTCTTCAAACCTCTGGTACAAGCATCTAAGGCGCATCCGGCTCCAGTAGCACCACCTCCAATTATAAGTACATCATATTCATCTTGAGTTTTCAAAGTCTTTATCTGATCTTCTCGTGTTGGTAGGGGTCGTTTTACGGGTTTATGCGTTACTTCTTCAGCTAATACCTCAAATTGAAAGTTATCCATTATTATTTTGCTCATGAACCGCTTATTTTATGATACTATGATGTAGCAAAACTTACTGGTGAATCTGAAGTGAAAAAATAGGTGGTAATTGCTCCAGCTCCTGCAGCACTGGCACCAGCAGCAAGCAATCTCAATGATGCCATTATTTACTCAGATCAATCACGTATTTGTCCAATTTCTATTGGAATTTAAATAATAGAACTAAATATTAACCATTATATCAGTTGAATCCAATTCTATGGAAGGAAAATCCTATAAAAAAAAAACTTTACGTATTCACAAATGTACGCACTTCAGAATTTTATTACTATAATACTATAGCATTGCATGTAGAGATACATTGCACAGATATAGCATTTTTCTATTGCTAAAACAATTAAAGGAATTACCTTATCTTCGCAAAAAAGAATACAATGGGGGTATGATTTGTAACAGCTTTACACCAGTGGACTCTCAAAGAAAACGTAAACTGCAATTTTTTATTACTATCGCTTGAGCCTTATTCTACGTCGTTTCCTACCACAGGCGCTTTTCCCGTGGACCTTGGCAGCAAACGGGGTAGCACGTGGAATTACGTAAATATATATATATA
>JABSMS010020861.1:0-11218 GCA_018902275.1 Aleiodes sp. PSUC_FEM 10030003
GCATTGAATTTTTAAATGATAGAAAATTCAAGTTCATATATTATTCAATTTTTATTCGACCTTGAAAATGCAGGTAGCTTATCTGAATTTCCACGATAAAAGAAATTTCAAGGATAAATCTGTTATAACTAGAATTGAAAATGTGGTTTCGAAATTTAATATACATATTGATATTCAATTTTCATTTTTTTAACAGTGTATAACGGCATTATATAAATATCTTCTTTGTAATAATCAGAATTCAATTATTTTTTCGGGAAAATCAAAATTGATGAATATTGACGGGGCCCGAGAGGGTCTACGTACTGATGCAATTTTCATTATTTAATGAATTATTTGAATTGATGAAATGAGAGCGAAGAACTTGCATTCAATTCGATATCAATTAGATTCAAATTCACTTAAATCAAACTAAACTTAAGTCGAATTTTTCATATCGTCCAATGCTCGAAATTAAAGAACAATTTGATATAAAAGTCTCGAATCGTGCTGAAAACCATATCGATTGTGTAAATATGATAAAAAAATCGATAAACCTAAACATTTCGTTGAATTCTCACAGAAAATTTCAGAATAAGTTCTTCGATTCTTCTATTCAATTATAAATACAAAATCAGAAGAAAAATACGTTTCTCTTTCATTTCTAACAAGAGCATTTCATAACTTACATGATAAGACTGCAAAGAAAGAAGAACGTTAGCAGGATTGAATGCGGTATACAAGTATCGCAAATTCCGAAATAACGTAATGCGGTATTCGTTATTGTTAAAAATATCACTGAATCAATAATAACACTACCTACAAAACCCATAGCACTTCGTTATTATTAATAATATAAAATATCTTAAATTTCCACATTCTGAAAGTGTTTTACACGATACAGTGAGTCACGACAGACTGAAAGAAAAGAAACTAATATTCTTTGACACCTACGTTGACTAATCGCTCGTAGTGATGCAATGAAACACTAGAAATTATTATCACATATTATTCCGTTTTGGAGAAATCGCTATAAATCGCTTCAATCGTTGAATGAATATTTGGAGATAATAATCACAAATTTAATGCTTATATTTTAGCTTGATGAAATGCAGAATGATAATATGAATATTTGAACGATTTTATTCAATAATAAAAGCATTCAGCGAGACTCAAATTGACGGAAAATTGAAAAAGTTGTGTACCTTGAACAGTTACGGATCAGTCACTGGGTCAGATGCGTTTCGTTCAGAACATGTGAGAATAATTTTATTGGCTTCTCGGGGTATTATAGCCAATGGCACAAAAGTCGGAAAAAAAGAGTATACCGGTAAAATAGAATAACCGCTTTGGTTTGGTATTTTTACAAGCTTAAAAGCTTGTACGTACATTTATATTGCTTAACCTTGGTCGCAAACTTAAATTGTAAAGAAAAGAAAATTAGATTGAAATCATATTTAGACTGAAATTATGACGACGTAATTCTCATTAAGCGTTTCACTGATAGCATAAAGTGAAGTATTCAGATTTCCGGAGAATCAACGATGCGGTTGAAGCAATTTAAATGGAATATGTAATCTCATTGGCATTGATTATTAATTGCAGTGCATTCAACAGAAATCAGGCTTCTTTGGTGGTAGTAGTGGCGGTAGGAATAGTGGAGGGAGTAGAAAAGGGAGATGAATCCTTCAATCTACCTTGGGTTGGAAGATTTAATTTAAGCATCAACGTCACTTGCCTTAACTCAGTGAAAAAGGGAGAATGAAGAAGTGAATAAGAGGTGAGAGAGGGGAGGAAAACCAAGTGCTGGATTTAGAGTGAAAGAGAGAAGAGAAAAAATAAAGGAAAAGAAATGTAGGAAAAGGAAATGAGAATGAAGAAGTGGAATTGCTGGGAGGACCCTATGTTGAGAGAGGGTTGAGAATCTGAGAAATTAAATTCCAGCTTCTTTATCATTTTCGCTGAGAGAAAAGATCGTCATTCTCATTGGTTCTCATCTCACTTTGATCTTCAGGAGCATATCAAGATGAATTAGGAAATCCTGATAATTTTTTAGTTCAACGTGATTTCTATCTCAATTTTCTTTGTCATTTGCCGGAAGAATTTTTCTCGAAGTGAATCGGTTTATTGAATTAGATTAGATTAGTGACAATCGAATAATTTCATCAGCTAAAGTAAATTGATCTAAAGCAATGAGGAGGAATAACAGAGGCTAGAGGAAAAATTCCATTTACTTGGCTTTTTACTCAACACAAACCAACCATATATTCTCCAGTAGAGCTGTTACCATTGTCACGTCAGTAGTGTACTCAGTTGGTGGTTTTAAACAGTAAATTCGATCAGCGAAGGAAAGTTAAAGTGACCCACACCAATTCACACTCCACTAGTTTCTAACAGTCCTTCTTTTTCATTTGTAATGTCATAAAATAACGGTACTGTGAAAATTTTTGCCCGATGGAAAAATAAGGGGTAACAATTAATTGAATCACGTAGTAAATTGAGAGATATGTGTATTAGATAAATAAATGGTGTTATCCAATTAAAATCAGGGAGCTCGTGTCATTGTTCAATTATACAATTCTCGTAATCAATTATTGATGTAGAAATTACCAATCATTTGGGCGTGATGGTGTTACTTCGTTGGAATTAATGAGCCTCAATTAGTAACATAGATCGTGATGTTAAATCTAATTATTCCTCAGTTACATTATATTTTCTCTATTCCTCATCCACATTGACATTATGTTTACATCGCAAATTCATTCGATATGAACAATAAGCTCGTGTCAACAATTCTGCATAATTTATTAACTCATTTTTTATTCACACAAACGTGTCATTCAATTCAACTCATGTACAAGTGCATTCACATCAATTCGAACTAGAATATTTCAAAATAAATAAATCATCAATTTATCGATACTTCACTGCTTTTTATTTCATCATCTGCGAATAAAAAAAAACACTCGATGATAAATTGGTGAATATCGAGAGTTAGGTAAAGCTTGTAGCGTGGAGCACACTCGAAACGATGCATCATTATGAGCTTCCACGTGGATTACATCACTGTGTTCATATTGATATCTCTACTTTTATGTTCAAACACAACGGGGGCGAGAGAAATAATATCATTAAAGCCGATCCAACACTGAACATCACAAGCGAGTGTTTACAATTTGGTGGTACATTCTGTGCGATGACAAATGGTGAAATTGAAGCCCATTAACATGTCTCTCTCTTCCAAGGTCACGGTGAATACATAGAAAGCATCTGTGAACATTTTTTTTCATTTGTGCATTCCATTGAATAAGCAAGTGGTAATAAAGAAAAATGGCGTTTTGAGTACTTGGAAAATTTATTTAAGACGGTTCGTGCGTTTAAACGTATCGATCCAGAGTTAGATCGAGATGGTTTTGTACGCTCAGGCCGTTCTAAATACCAAGTTTTCAAACACAACAATAACTCAGTGATTTTATTCATTTTCATCAATTAAATATGTGTTTTTACTTCGTTAAATTAATTGAATCACGTGGTGGATTAAAACAAGTGCATCATTCAATTGATAATGACTTACTTCCGCGTTTTAACGCGACGATAACGACGATAATCACCGCCAGTTGTATCATTTGGATCAAAACCACGGCGGTGTTTTGGTGGCGATGACATTGTTGTCTTAGCACTATCGTTATTATCAACTTTTCCCGTATCAAATTGTTCCTGATGATGATGATGCTGATTATGATTATTGTTGATTGTGTCAAGAGTCAAATTGCTGATGCTCCCGGCTATGTAGTTTGGATAATTCAAATAACCGAGAGTTGGTGATGGTAGGATTATTGTACCGGATGGTGAATGATGATTTTGTTGTCGTTGGTAACACCGGCAGGCACCAGCGGGTTGTTCGCCGATAACGAGGAGATGATCCCCGTGACCGACGTGGTGTGGCACCCCGTTCAGCTTGTGCCTCGTAGCCCGCTCGGTGCCCGGCCCACCCATTCAACTCGATGATTACCACCCGTTGTCTCCGTCTCTTTAAAAACTGTTTCAAAAATTATATTTAATTTCCCTGTCACGTCACAAGTGAAACTAACAATTTCCCATTCTTCCATCATACGATCGCGCTCAATGGATCGCGAAATTCGCACTGACACCGGCTTATGCTACTCTGCGTGGATAATCGTGGGAGTGAAGCGAGTGCGGCGCTGTGCAACCGTTACAACCATGATCTAACCTAAATCTGTACTGATTACATCACTTTAATCCACTGATTAGCCTAATACGCTCTGCCCACTATTTCTATCGAGCTTTTTTTAGACCATCGTACGTGATATGCTCGGATGTTTGGTCGAATTTATTGTGAACACTAGACTATTTATTTTTTCATTATTGCTATCCTTCGATTCGTCCTGTCCTTCGCTCAGGATGAAAATAAAGGAAATGATCAACAATGTGGCGCTCTAGGCGTTCATGCTGACAACCAACACCGCCATTCAAACAGTCCTGAATGCAGCGTGACCGCGCATTCCCCCTAACTCGATTCTGAAAGCCACCCCGTTCCTTCCCACCGTCCATGGCGCGAAAAAGAATCTTTTGAACTTCGCGACAGTAACACAAAGTGGCGCCACTTACTGCGATGGCTGTAGTTGATGGAAAGTGGGTTTTTCACTCGATAAATGCATGCGTGGAAAAAAAACGAGGGAGGGGAGTAGAAAATATCCATGATGAATGCAGCCGAGCTGGCGGCACGCTAACCCCAATGAGATTCCCATCGCTGATTATTGTGGTGGCTTTTAATTTTCGATGTGCTGACCGACTGGGGATATCAGGGCTCTAGATCACGAGATGCACGAGTGCGAATACATGCTTATTCTCGATATCCATACCGGCGTATTAGTTTTCACGGAATCGAGGAGAATCAATAATTAAAATTGACGAAAGAGAATTTGAAAATATATTTAGAAAAATAATTCAGGAAATTTCAATCTTTAGAGTAATTTTAAAAATTCAATTACTATATTTTATTGGAAGCCGGTGTATTCTCTCCGTTGTACTCGTAAGCTTCCTTTACTCTCCTTCAGAATCAACAATCGCCACGAGAGAAAATCAAGAAACTTTGGAGCTGTGCGAGCTGCAAGCACCGACAGCTATCACGTTCTCAAGCCTCTCGTTGTACCAGAGATAGCAAAGAATCTCCGGATGAATCCCACAGATGTCGTTCCACCGCAAGTAGAGATGCGCGGGTTAGGTTAGACAATAATCAAAATAGAACTTGAATCTCGTTGAAGATTTAATGAATTCAAACGAACCGATAAAAATCAAAGAGAGTCATTAATATCTGTATTTATGCTCTTTAAAATATTGATTATTAAATGCAAAAAAAAATAAAACCCGTTGATTTTTGTGGTCTGACGTGACTCGTATCACGGTGTCGGAATGACTGACTGCAGAACGAACTGCATCAGCACCGTTTATGGGTAAAAGGAACAAGGGGGCTTTGAGGGCTGGCTTTAATGTTCTTTCTCTCTCACTTTGTCGGTCACTCTGTATTTTCACGTTGTGGAATATTACAGTATTTCTCTCTAACCAATTTATTCAACCCTACCACTGTTTCTTTCTTCCTTCACATACTTTCCCAAGAGCACTCGAGTACCCACATACGCTCTCACTCGCGTGCATTCGAGTCGTGAAAGCACCAAGAGCTTTTTCTCTTTTCCCTGTGCCGATTGAATTTTTGCTATAGTCACGACAATAATGGAGAGGGAAGCGTGCCTGCCGGAGGGGAAAGGAAATAATAATAATGACAATAATCATAATGATAATATCGAGAATTGCCTAGTACATGTATTCCTATGAATTTTCAAAGCAGTAGAACTACTGACTCTGAAACAGATATCGTTGAACAACATTGAGGACAAACAGCAGATGAACTTTTGTGTCAGTGACCTCACGTAGTTTGACCCGGTATTCCACTGTAACCATTGCAACCGCCCCTTCGATGTCAATAGTGTCCATCAAATATTAATGCAATCGTATATCGTTACAAGGCTCGGAAAAAATAAAATTTTCACGATAATCTTTTCCCTCTTTTTTCAAATTTAAAATACACCATCGATTTTGCAATTGTACGAGTTTAACACGTTTTCGTTTGAATGTTGTGCATGAATTTTCTTGACAGGAATAAATTTATAAAATGAGGAAAAAAAATTATGTATATTATTAATTCATTGCTATGAAGCGTACAGGGGGAAGTTGTGTTATGCACACGCATACATAAACTGCCAGAAAGTCGGTGGGGCAAAACAAGCCTAGGAAGCGTGCGTCACGATTACCTGCAGGCAATGTTTGAACTCGTGACCCAGGTCAGCAACGTGAACACTGACCTACCCTCGTTCGACTCGATACCAATGACTAATAAGGAAAATCTTTTGCGTCAGAATTTTCCCCGAATGATGAGAATTTCGGTTGAATCATCGTTATTTATCATTGGTTAAATTTGTAGTTTGTATTTTGGTCTCGGGAAAGAGAGAGGCAGAACGTGCTGGCACAGATGCACGAGAGAAGCTTTCTAAAAAAATGAAATAAATTCCTGGTATGTTACAACGCCCTGGTAAATTTATTACCCTTATCCAATTACATAACCAAATGATTTATTTACACGGTGGTGTCAAAGTTCCAGTATTTTATATCCAATCTCTTCTGCTTTATGAAGATGAGAAAATATACGGATAAAAATGGGAGTGTTATACAAAATTAAGATTTATTGTTTTAATATCTCCAGTGAATTATGAAAAAATCAATGATTCCCAATGGCTTTCTTCTGTTCCAATGAGAAATCAATGCCCCGAGAAAACGTATTCTCCATTTATTTGAAAAATCGTCACCATCCGCGATACTGAGGCGACTGTTTTTTATCGCTCGATGGTAAAAGCTCGGTGGAATGTCGTCGATAAAATAAACAAGTTGAGGGTTAGTTTCCAGCAAGAATTTCGTGAAACTCTGCATCAGATACAGCCCCGACAGTTCACGAAAGCTCTGCAGTACCATCGAAAATTCGCGAGATGGCGCGCGTCCTCATTCCAAAGCCAAAACTAACGAGACAAACCGGCAAGCGTGCTTCAGTGAAACTTTATTAGAAAACCACAAACCAAACACTTGAATTTGACGTTAACACTCTTGCAAATGAGAACCTTGTGCCTCATAATCACTTTACACTAAGTATTTGTTAACCAGCCAAATCAAGCGGCGATTGTTAGCTGCAAAAATGTGTGAATATTCTATTTTCGTAATTTTAAAAAAAGACCGTGTCACTCGGTTAATGCTGTATCCTCGCGAAAATCACACAATTCGTCTCAGGCTTAATGAGACGTCATTATTTTATAACAGAATAGGAATTTTCATTTGTGAAACTAATGGGACATTACCTGCTCCGTACCTTCGGGTGTTTAATGGCGCTGATCTACCGACCCCAACAAATGCGCTTCTCATACCAGCATGCATTGTTGGATATTAATCAGTAACACCTGTCGATGACTTGACGTCTGATTACCATCGCAAGAACCCAGAGAAATTGACGAAACAAGAACACAAAAATTGTCATGTACTTTAACACCTTTACACCATTATTAAGAATTCCATTTTCATACACATACACTACGTGTGAAACACTGTTCCCATTGACCACGATTCCATCGACCGTGACACAAATTCAATTTCAAATTCTTCATTGTTATCCATCAGAATAGCTCGGAGCATTTTCATGAAAAATTGTATCTTTCACGGATGAGCGAGTGAGAAAAGAGACAGGGAGAAAGAGGAGACAATTTTTGGATTTAACGATGCGTCAAATGTCAGGTAGAAATGAAGAAATAAAAATCATATCCGTCAATTTGTCGTTGCGATAGTAGAGCTATTTCTCGCTTTCCATTTGACAGAGTAATCGATCCTACAGAATTACTGTGTACCATCGGTCCAATTAATACCACCGACGTCGAAGGAAAGTCTGATTAATCAGCGGGAATTGTCTATCGAGAGCACTGAGGAGAAACAAAACATTACGCGAATTCTCTCTATTATGAGAAACAATTTCAAACTGGGTCCCTAGACAGACGAAAAGTGCTTTACGACGGAGTGGAATGGTGCTGGCGCTTGCCGCTAATTTTTGAGGAGAATTCTATTAAAATAAACTCCCCACTACCGTTAGGTGTCATTCGAAATAACATTTGGCATTGATTATTTCGTCGGGTTTATCGAGTGATGAGAGACTGCGTTATTTAATATTTTCCACAGCATCGGGTAAACATGAAACTTGATAAATTCTCAATAACAAATGATAATTCAGTATTTATTCGAAGGGAAAATAAATAAAATTAATCACTGGAGAGACGTTTAGTAGCCAGTATCACCACGCTACTGAATTATTTAAGTTCAGAGTGGGCGGGTTTTAGAGTATATTTTCGAAACGGAGGTAATAGCTGACCTGGGAATAGTTGAGACTGACGGTTAAAACACATTCGGGTCCAATACACACCTGAAATACGTCTTTCTCACCGTAAAATTCCGTCACAGTTTCCACAATTCGAATTCGGTGGGAGTCAATAAAAAAAGCGACATGGGAAAATAAATATATGTATAAAAAATAAACAATGAACCATTTGCTGTACAAAACCAATGGAAGTAAACGACAATACATTTCAGTCTGGCATTTAAAAGGTTTTCATGCAAATTGACCTGAAAGTTTTTCGGAATAAATAACGATACGAGTGGTTGGAACTTTTCGATGTTTTTTAAACGTTTTTTTGTTCTTTTCGTTGATCTTTCATTCTTTTTTTCACACTTTCATTTCGGAAAAATAGCGGAATTACGTTGACCTAGAAATTCCAGGGAGGAAGCATTTTCGATTTGTCCGAATTTCCCGCCTCTCAAGGTAATCCGGGCAAACAAGGCGACGACTAGTGTATCCTCACCAATTCTCCGTTATTCCAATGTATTTTCTTGAACTCTCTATTGTTGGTGAAAGCCCACTACATCGCAACAGCAGCGGCATACTGTCGTCTATAGAGAACAGTCTGTTTTCATTATTTCTTAAAGGAGAAGCGTGGAGTTTAAAATAAGAGTTTGAGAGAAAAACTTTTTACGAATTGAAAAAGAAGTTTGATACATAAAACTTGGAGTGGAAACTTTGAGATTTTTTTGCTTCTGAAAATTTCCATTTGCCGCCTTTTTTTACTTTCTTCCGAATTTGAAAGGAAGCGGATGGCAATTTAATTACTTGGAAATAAATCTGGTAATTAATATTTCTTTATTCGATCATCATGAAATTTATTTCATGAAACTCGAAAAAATTATTCCGCCATTGTTTGGACCAGTTAACAAAGTTTAATGTTCTCTGGCACAACTCCAATCTCTCCCACTTCCCTTCAATTACGACGATTAAAGTTTTAATAAATTCTTCGGCCGTTCCAAGTTCAAGTACAACTTCTCTCACTCCAGTCTCCCTGAATCTATTGATTAATGAAACAATAACAGAGAAGTCAAACAAATTCAAATAATTCTTAGGTCAGAATTTTTAAATAATTTGCTAATGGTTTGCCCAACATTTGAACTCAGCTTATTAAAGTAAACTAAAGAGGGAAAGCAAGAGTGGCAAGAGCAGAGGCATGGAGCTTTTCAATTTGTGGGTTAAACTTTACATCGTCTTTCACCGAAGTACTTTAATAAACACTGCAGCTACTTTCACGGGATTAAATTCTTTGAAAGTACAAAATTGAGTTAACCTTCGTGTCTTTGAAATTACCCGCGGAAATATGAAGTAAAAATGTCTCCAATCGTCCTTGAAAATGAGTAGAATTATGAAAATTAAGTTGAGCTAATTTGAATCACTGAAAGCTCATTTAAAATGATACTTGAAAAGAAAAATTCTGTGCAATTTTTCATTTATCATAAATTACGAAGAGCTAAGGTAGAAATAAAACATTAATCTTATTTGCGTATGCAATTTCTTGTACTCCGTAATTTCCTCATTTTTTTCATTTTCTTACTGAATATGTTATTATTTTTTCAACTCACCACAATTTCAACCAACTCATGCTTAAACGTAGTACATGGTAAACTTACCTGAAACGAAACAAGAGCAAATAATTAAATAAACATCAAAGTGCGCATGTACACAACTTGTGGATTTTAATTCAAAGTGGAGTATCAAGGAGTCTAAGTACATGAATTTTATATAAATATAGTCCCCGGATAATAATACAACATTCACCCCATTGTTCTCTGCCCCGTTCATGTTTTGGATTTTTCTTTTCTTCTCTTTTACTCCTTGCTTTATTATTTACTTTATGATCAATTTGAATTCACAAGACAGAATCATGAAACTTTATGGTAGACTTCAAAAGGAACTGTGTATTATTATCAGGTGAAAGTTACGGATTTTCGAAACATCAAAGGCCGAAAACCGCGAATTTGGACTCTTGTATCTTCGCCGGGTTAGAAACTTTATAGACATTCTAGACATGTACTCAGGCCATTTTATCTTCTCTCTTAGTTCTTAGTACATCAGGGGTATCACTAGTAACATAAATCCAATCAGTATTTTATCTTCGACGGATGGAAAGGATTCGAAGACAAAGAACAAGTTTTTTTTCGTCACAGCATTAGTGTCTGCAGTGTGCAAAACTATAAATTCAGCGAAGGCGAGCTATTGTTTTACTTTTTTCGCCGATGTAATTTGCTTTTACTCGGGAAGAATCAATTATTCGTTCCTCTTAAAGTGAAATAATGACAGCAATTTATCTTTGTAACTGTTTGTTTCTAGTTCGATCTATTTTCATTAGTTTCCACTATGGCCAGATGCACTTTCGAGAGTCCTCATGGTTTCAAGCATGTACCTTGTTGTCTCGCTCTAGTTGGTCTCAAGAACGAAAGAAATTATTACGTTTCAACAGTTGAGGAAGATGTAAAAATTTGCAATAAATTTTAATTGCTAAAACTTTATATTTCCTGAGAGAAATTGAAAGTCAGTGATATTGTTGTAAAAAGAAGTTTCTTAATTTAAGACATTTTGGTAGTAATTTTATGTTTGAAATTTGAGGGCTCTCAAATTTTTATAACTCAATTATAATGCCTATATATAATCGATATAATCCATGATATATAATTTTCATGATTGGTGAAGGTATTCTGTATTAATTAGATAAAAAAAACAACGGTACGTAAATTTCGTTTAGAGATAAATATATTT
>JABSMS010020872.1:0-11214 GCA_018902275.1 Aleiodes sp. PSUC_FEM 10030003
CAAAAAAGTGAATTTTTTCCATTCTTGACCGAAAACTCGAATTTTCAAAGAAATAAAAAAAATTAATTTTGACACATGTATTTTCACTGAAATTTCCTCAGCTTTCCAATGGAATCATCAGAAAATCTCTATCTCGAAACGTTCAATTCGAGTATCCATTTTACCCCACTTTCCCCTATATTTTTAAATTGAAATTCATTGTTTTTTTTTATTGTGATAACTTACTCGTAACGTCGCAATATCCTGAAATTCATCGCAGTCGATGAGCGTTTGGATCATCGCTAACGTTGCATCGAGAGGAAATGCACGATCCCTCGAGCTACTCACAGCGTTATCAAGCCTTTGTCTTAAATGCACCACCTGGAAAAATTAATTTTGAATTTTTTTAAAGATATCTCCGGAACTATCGAAGTTGGGAAAGTGAATTAAATTCTCTAAAAAAAAGTCTGAAGATCAATGTTCGTAAATCCACTCGTTTTAAAATTATCGACGAATTAATTCAGCTTAAAAAAAATAAAACGATCAATTCAATTGGTTGAAAGAATTTTAATTTAAAAATATCTCGGATTTAACAGATACGAAATTTTTCATTTTCCACTCCACAAAGAAAGTTTTCGTTGGATTTTCGTGAAAATCAACTCCGAAATAAAATCGAATCGCCGATTTCTTCAATCAAATAATAATATAAATTAGAGTGAAAAAACGCGCGATTTCTTTCCTCTTTTGAAAAAATTGTATTTTGGAAAAGTGAAGTTTTCAGATTTTCAAAATTTTGAGAATATCATCGGATAGCGGGGAAAATTTCACCCCGAAAAACGCTATAAAACAATCGATTTTGGATCAATAGTTATCGAGATAATGAAAAAAATGCATATTTTCAAAAAAAAAAAAGTTTAAATAGCTCCAGAAATATAAGTCTGGCCGGGATTGTCTTATATCATTTTCCGCCTCAAATTTCCCTGGCTATCCACTGAAACCCTCAAAATTCCCCAATTCCATCAACTTCTTCACCTCGAAAAAAGTGATTTTCACTTTTTCATCATCTGCCTCCGAAAAAAATGTTCAATCCATGAAGAATAAATAAAAAATTGTTGAATAACAAAATGAAAAGAATGACAATAATAGCCTTCCGGTTTTCCCCCATGAAAAATCTCCGAGAAGCACTCAACTTAAACTTGAAGACAGACGAAGAAGAATGTTTGAAACAAAACAAGTAAAAAAATGAGAAAAAAAAGGGACAGGAGAAAGTTTTCAGTCGTGCAATCCCTGTCAGAGTTAACTCGATATTTCACAACGCAACTCAGCCCCCCCCTCCAGATGGTGCTGAAAGAGGTACTGAGATAGATGAGCGCGAGAGAGTAAAATTAAGAAGATAAAATTATCGAATTTTAATTCGCTGTAGAAAAAAGAGGGAAAAAATCGGAGGACTTCCTACGTTGAATCAATCCGAGGCCTTTCACTGACCTTTTAAAGTTTTCTGGTTACCTCGAGGTCAAGTAATGAACGTGTGGGACTCTTGTGTATCCAATGCAACAAGACAAAACGCGAGCGAGGGAGAGGGAATGAGAAAAAGAGAAAAGAGGAGGAATTCATTGGTAGTTCAGGGAAAGTGGGCTCACTCACTTTTAGACGATATAGAGATAAAGGAGGATGAAAAATAAATGAGGAATTATTTAGAGGATTTGGAGAACACGTTCACTAGGCTCGTGACTATTAGAGAGAGACGGCCATTCGATAGGAGTCGGAGGGGTGAATAGGAGGAAACATGGAGGTGGAGGAGGTCAGTGTCCCTTGTGCAGACTTTCACGAAGTTACGAAAGACTACGGGAACTGCCCGTCCTTGGCACCGGTTGCCGCTGATTTTCTATTGTACCTGGATTGTTTCATGAGGTTTAGGAACTAGTCAGTGGTTTACGGTTATTTTTCGTCATTTTTTCCCATTTTTCGTCATTTTTTTTTCATCTTTCGTATTTTTCCCCCGATTTTTTTTTCGCATTTTTTTCGTCATTCTTCTCCCGTTTTTCCGACATTTTTCACGTTTCTCATCATTCTTTCCTCATTTTTCCGTCATTTTCCTCGCGTTTTTTTCGTGTTTTTTCGCGTTTCTCCGTCATTTTTCGTATTTTTTTCCGTTTTTATAATTTTTATTTCGTAAGAAAAATTCATCAAAAAAATAGAATATTGCTTTTTTCGACATTGAGATATTTTTTCATAAATAATTTATAAACAATTAATTTTATCTTCTTGTCATTTTGGATTTGCGTTGAGATGCACCAAAAATAATTTTTTTAGGTCGAAAATCACACTGAATTTTCCAGGAAAATTGGAGATCTGTCATTTTTTTTGTCGATTTTTTCGGCTGAAGCGACAAAAAATTCATTTGAACATAATTGTGACGGAACTTCACATTAATTAATTAAATTCAATTTATTTCAAGTGAATTGTATTTCATTACTCAACTTGATTTGTCAAATGCATTTTTTTGTTGTGATTGGAAGAAAAAAAAATTTATGGGAAGTTGATGACACAATGGAAAGTTGACCTCTTTTAAAGCCACAAGTTTCACTTTTGGCAATGGCCTCTACGTGAGGACATAAAGAAAGAGTTACAATTTTCTGTCTCAACACATTTTATTATGCCCTTTTTCTTCTTCAATTAAATGAATTTTCTCGTTGTTTTGAGAATTTTTAAAATGATCATTTGCATACATTTTATAAATTCGAGGTGGGGAAGAGAAAATATGAAACAAAATGGTTTTAATACGAGTCCCAGGCGTTCCGTCTATAGTCTTTCGTAATGTGGGAAACCTTGACGTTATTGCGCAACGCCAGAGACTGCAGGTAGTAAGAAAAGTCAAAGAACAAAGTTAAATGAGAAAAAAATAATAATTTTCAGTATTTCAAATGACTAAAATGATTAATTTTCATTTTGAAGTTATAAAAACTTGAAAAAATCGAGAAAAAAAAATTTTAACTTGAAAAAAAAAAAATTTTTTTTGAATTTCCCGCCAAATTGTCGTGAAAAAAAAAGACGAAAAATACTGAGTTTTTCAGCGGAAATTTTCCGTTCTTCGCGATGGCGCGGTTAGTTTTTAAAAATTCCTAATTTTTTCCAATAATTATTTTGAATTATTAGCAATTAAATTAATTAACAATTAAATGGACTCACCTCGGAAGGATTCGTAAGTGCGGTTTTGAGTATCGTTCCATTGACAAGATGCCCCGTGTGGGATTGATGACTCGGATGACTCGGTGTTGGTTGTGAATTATGTGGATCCGATGATATTTTATGATGATGAAGAAACGAACCAGCTAATTGCGTATGCTGTTGCTGTGTCTGATGAGCTGCTGCTGCGGCTGCTGCTGCTGCCATATGTTTATCGAGCATTGTCGTTGCAACAGCGGTACCCTTGTTGCCGCCAATTGTTCCAGATCCATTGACACCGCCCGTTGTAGTACCGCCTCCTCCGACGTTCGATTTGTTTGTTTTTTTGTGCTTCTTATATTTCACCTGATTTGAAAACAAAAAGAAAAATTAGTTATTAATAATTGATTTTTTTTTATTTGAATTAATAATTGATTCTTTTCGCGTAATTAATTCCGAAACGAGTGAGTTTAGAGAGAAACCTCGGGAGATATTTTTTCAGAGAATTTTCTGGGTTTCAAAAAAGCTCTGCATAAATTCTCGTCAACTCCTTCGTTATTGAGATATTTTCAAGGGAACGTAAATTTTTGTGGGAATTAATTTTTTTTTTCGTTAATAGATGTGTGAAAATTATGAAATCAGTCATAACACTCATTCAAAAAATATTCAGGCAAAAATAAGATGCCTGAACTAAAGAGATGAAGGAACCTGATTTACATTTCTTCGAAAAGATGACTTTAATTTTTCTGAAAACCTGATTTAGATTTTTCATAAACCTGATTTAAGGTTTTCGGGGAATTTCAATCGGGTCTCTCTTTTAACCTGATTTAGATTCCACAGGGAGCCTGATATATTCTCTCCTGATCGCCTGATTCAGTTATTTTTTAAGTATGAGCAGATTGAAGTCGTGAGAGAAACAAATCAAGTTCCCAAAGAAAACTGAATCATGTTTCCATAGAAACATAGATCAAGTTCCCAGATGAACCTGAATCATGTTTCTATAGAGACCTAAGTCAAGTCTCCATATAAACCTGAATTAAACTTCCATACAAACTCGAATCAGTTTCCTCGAGAAACCTGATTACTATTTCTAAAGAAACCTAAATCATGTTCCCATTGGAATCTGAATCAGCTTTCCATAGAAATCCGAATCAGGTTCTCATAGAGACTCGAATCAGATTTTCATGAAAACACGAATCTGTTTTCTCCAGAAATACTCCAAAGAAACGTGAATCAGGTTTCCAGAGAAACCTGAATCAGGTTTCCAAAGAAATCTGACTTCGTTTCTGAAATAAAACCAAAAATTGGATATCAAAACCCCTCAATCCGCCTTTCTTACAACACGATTCTCCAATTCCTTAAACACGTTTCTTCTTCACCTCGATTCAGGTATCTCATTTCTTCCCTCCAACGTAAATGAACCTCTGAATTTTCATTACCTTGTAGAGGTTGTAAACTGCCCCGGAGTTCCTGCCACCGGGCATACGATCCTCACGTACAGCCTGAAGCACCATACCCTGTTCTATACATTTCTTGAAACGGCAATACTGACACCTGTTCCTCTGGGCTTTCGTTATTTCGCAGACACCGTCCGCAACACACGTGTAAACCCTCCGATTCTGGACCGTCCTCTTGAAAAAACCTTTGCACCTGCATTGAAAGAAGCAAATAATAATGAACGAATTAACTCCGAGAAATGGGCCACTTCATAATACTCGACGTATCAAAATTTTGATACGTCATTCAAGAAAGAATATTGACAGGAGCTATAAATAATTTTCTATTGTTGATAAAAACAGTTATTCAATAGACACGTGCCTACGTTTACGTAACTCTCAAATTTCAACGATAATGAGGTTTTCAGTGAATGTACTCGTATTGTTTGAATGGCACAATGACGTGGCTTGAATGAAACTCGGTATGAGAATGGTGGAGTAGATGGAGGGTCTTATTTTAAAGGCACAAACGTTACGCGTTTCGAATCCATGTGATTTTTTGCGATACCCAAACAGGACACGTGCATGACGTAAAACGTTGCACTAAATTTTTTCAAAAGTCCCGCCAAATCTCTACCAAATACCAATAGGGATCCTGCATGAACTAGAGGCAGCGCTGGGAGCATACAAACACATTCAAATGATGAGCATGTGTTGGTATATTCATGCAGAAAAATTTCACTTAATTCGTTCACATTTTCTCCCCTAGATGGCCAAAATCACTGAATTGGTGCATTCGAAGCAGCGCCATTTATATGCATGTGCAAAGAACAAACACATAGTCAAAAATTTCGTTGTGTTCATGCAGGATCCCTATATTCATTCGATCCTATGTTTGTCTATATTGTTTTTCGCAAGAAAAAAAGATTCCAATATTTGCTCACCCTTCACACGTAATGATTCCGTAATGAAGCCCAGTAGCTTTATCCTCACAAATCATACAGATCATTGGTGTTTCATCCTCTTCGTGCTCTTGCGGTGGCATTGACGGTGCTGCTGGTGTTGCTATTGACTGTATCGATTGCGACGATGCCTCCGATTTAACAGCACCGCCATTTCTCACCCAAGGCTGACTCGAGCCTGATGCAGTCAAATTTAATGCCTGCATTTGTTGCGCTGCCGGTAATTGGCTCAAATCACCAGCCCATAATCTCTCCATATTCAATGGTGGGCCAGATGAATATGATACACAAGGTGGTTTACCACGTGACTCTTGTCCGAGATTCAAAAGCAGCTGCGCTGCTGATTCTTCGGACGACGAGCACGAGGCGGATGATGCGGTTGTTGTCCATGATGCAGCTGGTGGTGGTACCGGTTCCATTGCTGGTGCCGACCATATCATTGTACGTACGCCACCAACTTCACCCATTATCACCGTTGGCGGTGGTCTTGGTGCCGATGGAGCTGCACGTTGTGCTGGCGGTTTCATTCCTTCACCTTGAATCATTTATTTGACGCAAATATTGGTACATCGTCGATTTTTGAGGGGGAGGATAAGGGAGCATGAAAATAGTCGCATTAGCCCGGAAAATTTCTGTTGGAAAACCACTACAAAACAATTTAATTCAATCAAATACAGTCTGAGAAGAGAGGACACAGCCGGAAGCAACAGAAATTATAGTTACCGGGAAAAAAAGTTTGATATAATTAGAACTGATATATAATTTGATCAAAATTTTGTCCCTATCTGACTAGATCTCACAAATCAGATATTTTCATATTTAAGGAGATCTGCATAGATCTAAGCTTATATCTGGCTAGATTAAGACAGATATTATACCGAATCTCAGAAAATTTGCTTCGAGATCTGTCTGCATCTGGCCACAGATCTAATTATATCTGCTCAGATCTGTTAAGAGCTACCGAGATCAACTGAGATCTTTCGATATGCGATTATGTATGAAACACCAGATCTAGTTAGATAAAGACAAAATTTTGATCAAAATATATCTGATCATATATAATCAGATTGAATTATATCAAACTTTTTCCCCGGGTAGGAGCACATCGAACACCCCAAAAACTTTATTCTACATGAATAGTGATTAATCAAGATTTTCAATAGAAACAAAAGTAAATCTGTTAGCTCGTTGCAGGATATCGGAATTTAGAGTGTAATGACCTGAATATCCATGGTTTTGTAATTACAGATTTCTACAGTAACCAAATTTTTTTATGGAATTTTCGCACAAGAAAACTTCAGCGACTCGATAATTATGTGATACTATGAAAATTCGTAGCTTTTTGTTCAGTAGAACAGCCGAAAATAGTATTCAAAAATAATGTCAGTAATTCGTCAAAATCTGGGTGCTCCATATACTTTCAAGGAGTTTTGGTACGTACATGATTTTTTGAGATTGATTTGAAATTCATACAGCACGTTTCTAATATTATCTTCATTATGTCTTATTTCTTCCGAAATTTTCATCTGATCGGTTCTAAAGTAATCGGAAAGCAAAGTTGATTCTCATACATGGGCTCTTATGTGTCAACCCTGTTTCAGCAAGAAACAATATCGTCGTCCTAGAGTCAAAAGGGCGTAAGTGCCATTTTTTCAAAATCTACAAAAATTGAATCTACATTCATGTTTTCATAAGAATACTCACTTATGCCCTTTTCTTATTCAGCAAGAAAAATCGGCACTTACGCCCTTTTGATTCTAGAGCGACGATATGATCAACTCAGATGATAAAATAGATCTCCAACCAAAGCAACATTGTTGTAAGAATGTATAAGAATTTTGATTTTCAATCACTTGAGAATCGATGAGATGAAAAATTTTGAAACAAGACATGATCAAAATTAGGAACGTACTGTATGAATTTTGAAGCAATCTCAGTGAACTCAGGTGCATAACGAAATTCCAAAATTATGTAATATAACATATTTCAACTCACTTGACGGTGACGCTGATGCTGTGCTACCACTTGAAACACTACCCCCATTTCCCTGATTATTCCCATTACTTCCGTTATTACCACCATTACCACTAGCACTATTACCACCACCTCCATTACCACCAATACTTTGTCCATAACCAACAGCACTACTGATAACACCATTTAATAATCTTTGTGCAGCAAAACCCTGTGAATTCGACCAGAACTGATGATGGGCAAGTAAATGAGCAGGTACTGATGGTGCCCTGGATCTTGGTGGTGTTGGTGGCTGTTGATTACTACTGTGTGATGATGAATTACTGCTTGGTGAGTGGGCCTGATTTAAATTATACTGCGATGATGGACTCTGTTGTTGATTTGTCATATCAACTCGTTGTCTGTCATTTTGGTCACTTCCACCTCCGTCAAATACAGAGTTATCGGAATCTAATTTAGCTTGTACTGATGATAATTCAGTTCTTTCTGGGCTGGTACATCTACTGCGTGACTGATCATTGTGGGGTGTTGTTGATACAGCTGAATTATTATCAATTGTTGGGCTCGTTGGTGTTGTTGTGTAGGAATTATCATCGCTTATTCTAGTCGAGCTCATAACTGGCTCTGGAAACACTGAATCTGGCGATGCGGTTTCTCTATTGCTATCCTGTTGCTGTTGTTGTTGTTGTTGATGATGTTGTTGATGTTGATGATGGCTGATTGATAATTGTCCACGCTGATGTACGGGACTTGGACTGCCTCTCAAAAATTCATTCTTAACTTTAACAACTGTGCAACCCGATGAGCCTGGCATTGTATTTACGTCTGGTGATGTTGATGTATCAGCTATGTTATCTCCTGACGGAGGAAATGTTATCGGTGATGGGGCGTCCGATGCCTGGATCCCGGACGGTGAACCTGCTGATCCAAATGATACTGGCGAGTCTGGCAAAAAAATAGAAATGTCTTTTTTTATTTTTCGGTAAAATTTTGTATGGGGAAGTTAGAAGAATCATTTTAGTTTCTGTCTTTTGTTTGTTCCTTTTTTTCTTCGGTTTTTTGGGGATTTGAGAGGTTAGGAATGGCGGGAGGTGAACGAACATGGGTTCATTGGAAAGCTGAGGAAATTTCCGATCGAAATGATCGGAGACGGATCGATTTTCTTTCACGTTGAGACGTTAACAGTCAGGAAAAGGTTTTTTGACGATCAGTTTTCGGTTTCCCGCGTTTTTTTTCGATCATTAATAATCAATTCATCTTCTAACTTTATTCGAGAACTAAAATGACTCAGTTTTATAGAAATTACTGTTGTAATTATTCAAATTTTTACCAATGAAGGGAGTAAATGACTTGCTCGGCCAGTTGCAGTAGCCTGTACTCCACCACATGAATGAATTAACCGGGTAATCCATTCTCAAATAAGGATTGAATGCGTAATAATTTCCATAAGCCATTGTCACAGGCTCGAGATATCGTTGATAAGGATAACCATAGGGGTCACATAGTAGGTCATTGAAATTCATTTTACTTTTTTCTTTGTTCTCTTCGGTACTTCATTCGCACTCGTTTAGGGCATTTAGTTGATTTTCTTTTCTCTCTCTCTATTGTTCAAATCAAATGGAAGCACGATAAATGAGTGGATATGAATGAAACGAGAAGACGCAGAATGATGCATCTGCGCGTTGGGGGGCACTCGTTGATGAGTTGTTGGACTCTCACGTGGTACCCGGGGAGATCAATGATTCCCGACGCGATGCAACGACCGTTCGTAACCTATTCCACTATTTCCGGAGTTTATTTATCATTAATTTTCTAATCAACTGCGGTAAAGAGAATAAACAAATTATTACTTTTTACTTTTCCGTTATTCTTTAATTCTTTAACGGTTTTATTGAAACTTATTTATCACTTTGGAAGCAAAGGAAATTGTTTCCAACGAATTATCAATGGAAATTTCCGATGAAAATATGTGTAGTTATTTTCGATTGCGTAATTATTGAAACTCGAATATATTTTTCTTGCATCCCAGTCGAACAGGTGTGTCGCGATAATGTCGCCTCTTCATTAATTCAGAAGGAGTAAATAAAACTGTGAAAACATTAATAACTTTTTAAACACTCGAAGAGTATTCCGATAAAATTTTCGTTCAATTTTAATCACAAATCGTAGAAAACAATTCGATTACAATGCTTGAATATTTTATTTATTCGGGAAAAATTAATTCTAAAGTCAATGACGTCTCGACACGACTCGCGACGATACCAAACTACCCTCTTCTGCCAAGCATCCAGGAGCCGAGAGTGCAAGGCCTGGTAAACGCGCGTGGGTTGTGGTTTTTCCGATTCCCCTCCTGGGTTAAAAGCCCACGCTCAACTCGTGTCACACTGTCAACCCCCCGTATTTCTCCCTCCACTTTCTGTTTGGGTTTTATCAACGAAGAATAGAATTCTACACTGAGGAAATTTTTTTTTCCTAGGAATAACAAAAAATTGAGAAAAAATTTCTCTTATTTGCGATGAACTGCATAAATACTTTGAATATTGAATTATGTTTCGGTTGTGAATTTTATTTCCTCATCATAGAATCGATGTAATTTTCATCGAGTAGTAATGTATTTACGCGAAATATGAAATCTTCGTAAAACAGGATAAGTCGATTTTTCCTGCCAGTTGTTTTTCTCAAATATCTCAGAAACTAATGGAGATACGTCCTTTTAGCCCGAATACTTTTTTGTAGATCTTGAAATTCTCTACAAAAAAGCATTAGGGCAAAAAGGGCGTATCTCCGTTAGTTTCTGAGGTATTCGTAAAGATCGGCGACAAAAATCGACTTAACCGGTTTTACCTCTTCACTACTGAATTAATTGATGTAAACTTATTCAAATTTATTCCAAGCAAGTTTGAGAATTAACCCAAAATATTAATTTCTTAATTGGAAATAATCCATTGCCAAACAAATTCCTGATTGACGCAAACTACATAGTATTACTAGAAAATATTTTTTTCCGGCAGTGTACAGTTTTTTGTTGCTCCTATTTTTATTGGAGACAACGAACCTATCAGTGAAACTGTGCAAATTCAAACTTGACTCTGGCATTACTCAATGGTGAAAGGTCAATCTTGTGCCAGAATATTTTTCAGTGACGATAAATTCAATAATATCGAAGCTCGTAAAGGGGAAGAAGACATAAGACCTTTAGCTATTAGCGAGGGATCAAATTATCCTTCCTCAAAGTCATAACGTCGTATCTCCACTTTGATAAGGAGAGTAAAAAACGGAGATTTGTTGAATTACGTAAGAGTTTTATGATTTTAGAAGAATATTTCTTGTGATGATTTGTAAGAGAATTCTCTTTCAAATATCTCGGAAACTAACGGAGATACGCCCTTTTTGCCCTAATGCTGTTTTGTAGAGAATTTCAAGAGCTACAAAAAAGCATCAGGGCAAAAAGGACGTATCTCCATGAGTTTTCGAGATATTTGAGATATATGTACATTAAATTTCAGAACGTCAATTTTAATTTTCGTAAAAAAAATCATCTTCAAAATTTCATCTTCATTTAAAATTTGAAAAGTGTTAGTTTTGAAAAATTTATCAAGCATGGAAATTTCAACGAGCAATCTGCATTTCCAAATATAATTGAAATTTTAAATAATATATGATTTTGAATTTTTTATTAGTGAAAATTCAACGGAACA
>JABSMS010020883.1:0-11211 GCA_018902275.1 Aleiodes sp. PSUC_FEM 10030003
TTATTTTGTGGAGAAAAAAATTCCAAAATTTTCTAGATGTCTGCTATTTTCAGTATCATCAAAAATTTTGATTTATTTTATTTTAGTTCGAGGAAAAACCAACGAAAGACGATCTGATGGGCGTCGAGGACAACGTTGGCCGCGGAATATTCCACAAATCGTCGTTGAAGCACCGAGGAACGGTTTTCTCGATTGGAACACGAGGCGAAGTTCTTGGAACTCAGTTGGAAGAGCCGATTATCGTTCCTCACACTGCTTCGAAGACTCGAGTAATTGTTTTTTGATTTTTGCGATTTTTTTTAGTGAAAAAATTGGAGTTAAAACGGATTTTTTGTTTTTTTTTTCAGTATCATTATGAAGCATTGTTCAGAAGCGAACAATACGCTCTAGTCGACAACGCTTGCCGTGAATATTTGTTTTTAACTGAGTTTTTCAAAGTGAGAGGCGCACAGGCGATGGATATATTCAATCAGGTAAGGATTTTTGTTTACACGTTTCCAGAAAATATCATTCTTCAAGTGCATATATATTCTACCATTATACAAGGATTAATATTTCTAATCAAAGATTATTTCTTCAAACAACAAAATTTTTTCTCTTTCTCTTCACGAGTAAGTATGAAGGAGCAATGTCGTACCACGGAAATTTCGAAATGAAAAAATCCAATAGAAGCGAATTTCAATAGCCGAAAAATTGGAAAATGGAATTTCCATACAAATCGATTTTATTCTATCACCAGTTTTCCGCGAATATCTCCGAAAATAACGGAGATACGCCTTTTTTCTCCTATACCATATTTGTATAGAATTTCAAGAGCTACAGAAAAGGCTCAGGACAAAAAGGTCGTATCTCCATTAATTACCGAGATATCCGCAAAAAACTGAAATAAAATCGATTCATTAAAAAATTTCATAATCCTGAATTTTGACGCGTCACCTCCAATAATAAACCTCCCCTTCTTCCAGGTAATGGGCAGCACGTTGAATCTGATGCAGAAGAATCTCCAGTCCTTCGTCGACGATTGTTACGACACAATCGCTCTCTTTCTCTGTCTCCACCTCGTAATGCGGTATCAGCTGACGTGTCACAAACGCGCAGTTCCAGCGCTGGACAAATACTGGGACAATCTGACCGCGATAATTTGGCCCAGGTTCTACACAATATTCACGCTGAACATCCAAAGCGTCAGGGACTGTGATCCCCTGAAATTCCACAAGGAAACTGGGCCCCACTACATAACCCGGCGCTACGCGGAATTTTCCGCGGCGATGGTCGGAGTTGGCGAGGGATATCCGTGCGAAGGCGCGACGCAATTGCTCGCGGAATTGCGGGAAGCTGTCCAATGCTTTTTACTGCGAATGGCGGCGATTTTCACGAACAGAACGCAGCAATTAGTATTTTTAATCAATAATTATGACCTTGTGCTCGGAGTTTTGATGGAACGGACGCGAGACAATTCGAAGGAAGCCGAGAGCTTCCGTGAACAATTGAATTCGCGATCTTGCGAGTACGTTGAGGAAATCCTTTCTCCGCACTTCGGCGGGATTATTCAATTGATTAAGGAGTCGGAGGCGATGATCGATAAGGGATTGATCGATGATCTGAAACGGCAGGAGGCTCGTGCGCTTGATCTTGTTCAGTCGTTTACGAATAATTGGAAACGATCGCTCGAGGAAATTAATCGGGAGGTTTTGAAGTCTTTTCCGAATCTTGTTCTTGGCGCGGCTCTTGTGCAGAGATCGATGACGCAACTGGTGCAGTACTATCATCGGCTGCATAAAATACTACCGGCTAATGCACGGGCGCAGTTGACTAATATTCATCACATCATGGTGGAGATCAAGAAGTATAAAACGAATTATTGAAGATTTGGAAGAGAATAATTTTTTAAGAAATTATTGAAGGTTGGTTACGAGTTCAAGACTTGGTTTCTGCTGTTTGAGACAAGCACCACTGTATTTACATGGGGTTTGTCCACAGATAGACCGTGAATCCTCGTCGCTGATTGGCACATCATGGAACATAAATATAGCGACGTTAAATAACATGAAAAAAAAATTATTGATTTTTTTTGTACATAGTGATTGTTTTTAAGGTTTTAAGATGTTTATGAAGTTTTTGAGGATCGCGGTGATGCGAGAATAATAAAGTTAATTATGATGAATTGAATTTTAGAGGTTTGTAGTTTTTTGGAATTTATTGCGGTATTTGGAGAAGAATTACGGAGGGAAATTTGGGAAAAATGTTTTTTTTGAAAAATCGTGTTGAACTTGTTTTGAGAATATCTTAGGAACGGTGAGGTTGAAGGAAATTTGTCAGGAGGGCTTTTTTGTGGGGAATTTCATGGGCTACAAAAAAGCTCTCCTTACATTTTCCCCTAGACTCAATAGTTTCGGAGATATTCACAAAAAAAGATCTAAAGAATTTTTTCTATTCCCAAAAAATCATGTTTCACCATGAAAATTTAGTTTATTTTGCAAATATTTCGAAAACAAAACGGTTTACGAAGATTTACCATAAAACCTTTTTTGTAGCCCACAAAATTCTCCACAAAAAAGCTCCTCAACATTTTCCCCTAGATCCCCTAGTTCCGAAGATATCCGCAAAAATATTCCCACCCGAATTTTTTTCCAAAAAAAATTCAATTTTTACCGGTCAAACATGGCGTAACAAGTCACGCCCTCTCCCTAACAATCAGCTGATTATCCTCCGTCCCTTCTCTCTCTGTCATTCCCGAATTGAATCCCATAATCCCCCTCAGATTGTAACAAAAACTGCAGCACTCGTCAATAAAAGAATAAATAAAAGAAACAACTTTTTATTGAGCAACTCTCATTTCCCATTAAATATTTCATTCCGTTTCCAATTATGTGGTTTTAGTGCCTAGAAAAAAGAGGCAGATTTCCTGTTGCCTCAGTAGCACCACGTCAGTTGTGAGTGAACGGTGATACAATTTTCCTGCACGTCGTGACACTTATTTTTAATAATTCCACGTGCGGAATATTTTTTTTGTTTTATCGCGAGTTTTTATTCATTATTGTGATTGCGGAATTGTGAAGCGAGGGAAATAAGTGCGGGAGGGTTAACATGACGTTTTGGAGGTAGGATGAAGCTCTCATGCATTTATTGGACTCTCCTCCTCATCTCTGTTGTTTCGAGGTAATTATTTATTGAGAATTAATAATTTTTTCCTTAATTTTTTTAAAAATTTTGTTATTTTTCATCAATTTTTTTTTTCGTGGAGAATTTAATTTATTGGGAACTTTTTCATTTTTTGAGGTTAGCCAACGTTTCGTACACACTGACGTGGTCGTTTCTTATTGATTCGACGATGGGAAAATTTGTTTTTTTTTATTTCAAAAAAATTCATCAAAAAATTCGATTTTTTTAATTTTTAAAAATTGAGAAAAAAATTTAATTGAATTTTTAGTTCTGGAGCAGGGCGGGATAAAATGGGTGTTTTATTGCGAACGGTGTGGAAATTTTGGATGGAATTTATTTTTGAAATTTTTGGGAATTTTTTTAACGTGAAATTTTTATGAAAAATTTATTTTGTGGAATTAAAAAAAATTAAAAAATTGAAAAAAAATCAAAGAATTCGCAAAAATAATTTGAAAAAATGTTTTTCGCCGAGAATTTTCTCAGCTTTTCAATAAAATCATCGGAAAAATCCTTTCTCACGTGATTTTCCTGCTTTCAAACGATTTTTATTATAAAATATCCAAAATTTAATTTCAAAAAATTAATAAAGATTTTTTCTTCATTTTTTTTTCAGTTGTTTGCTATTTATAATTGTCGCAACTGAAAGTACCAATGGGCCCTTAAAAAAACCCGAAATAATCCACAATGAGGTGACAAACAACGTGACAATCCGAGAATTGTCAGATAAAAGTGATGAAGTTTTAAATGTTTTTAATGATGAAAATGAATTCATCGGCAAGACTGAAAAAATCGATGAATTTTCGAAGGTAATATTTTCCCCATTAAAATCCTTCATTTAATAAATTTGAAAAAAAAACATCATTTTAATTGAATAACAATTTAATCAAGCAATTAATGAAAATAGATTATTTTCTTTTAATGGAAATTAAACTGAATTTTTTTTCTCGAAGAATGAAGATTCCCGGGAATTCCCGGAGTCTTCGGAATTCCGCGACGCGCCGGAATTCCCCGAAAATTCCGAGGGAGTCGTCGATGTTGTCAAGGAGAGTCTCACGCAACAGCCGAATTTATCGCAAGGGTGAGTGCGCATTTTTTAATTAATAATTAATCCGCTAAACATTAAAAAGACCATTATTTGAATTTTGCGTTTTTTTTGTTTTCGTGAATATCTCGGAATTGGAGCGAGATACAAAAATTTTTGTAAAACCTTTTTTTTAGGGCTTTTTCCGCTCTACAAAAAAGGTTCCATGGAAATTTTTGTATCTCGCTTCAATTCCGAGATATTTAAAAAAATAAAAAAAGTTAAATTCACTTTTTTCGGAATTTTATCCTTTTTCTGAGAATATCTCGGAATTGAGAGGACATACGACCTTTTTCGTGGGAACATTTTTGTAGAGCGCAAAAAGATCTACAAAAAAGGTTCAATGAAAAATTTTCTGTCTCCCTTAATTTCTGAGATATTCACGAAAAATCATTTTTCTTTGAATTAATTAATTGAAAAATGTTTTCATTTCTAATCATTCGTCAATAATAATCTTCGTACGAGACCGCGTACTCGATTCACCTCGACATAATCCGAATTCCTTTTCATTTACGTCAACTGTGACGTTGAATCAAACTCATTTCTCTTTATTTGCCTCAATGATTTGTTACTTTATTGATAAAAAAAGTCATTATCGCGATAATATTTTTTTATTTATTTCCTTGACAAGCGTCGAATCATGATAATAATTTTAGATAACGACGTGTTTTTGCATCGCAATTGTACACCAATTTTGCATCATTTCGTCAATTATCTGTCACGAATATTTCATTATTTCTTTAAAAATTTTAAAAATTCACGAAAATTACGTTAAAATTTTTTTTCTTTTGCGAATATCTCCGAAACGAGTGAATTTAGAGGAAATGTCAAGAAGCCTTTTTTTTAGAGAATTCAATTCTCTACAAAAAAGGTTTTCTGATGAATTCTCGTAAACCTCATATTTTCCGAGTTATTTTCAAAAAAAGAAAAAAAACATTTTTTGTAAAAAAGAAGAAAAAATATTGTTTCGGATTCTTCTGTAAATATCTTTCGAACTATTAGGTTTAGAGAAAAATCTCAAGAAACCTTTTTTCTAGAGAATTAAATTCTCTACAAAAAAGGTCTCTTGATAAATTCTTGTAAACCTCATAATTTCCGAGATATTTCCAAAAAACCATAAAAATAATTTTTCTGCTGAAAAAAAAATTTATTTAAATAATTCACACATTTCTCAAGGCCACAATTAAATGCGCGTTCGCATCATTTTATCAACAATACTCGCAAACATTTCAACGTTTTCCGTTATTTCCTCATTGACTCAAGAAATCATTGAAATTCACGTTCTCTTTATTTTTCTCATCGTTTTCCTCGAATTATCTAAAAAGATACGAAAATTTTCGTGATAACCTTTTCTTTAGAGGAGAATCAGAGCTAAAAAAAATCTCCCAACAAAAATTTCTCTATTTCCCCTAGTTTCCAAGATATTCAACGAAGAATGATTGCAAAAACGAATAAAACTTGCAACTATTTTTCGTCGCAAATCCATCAACGAATTGTGTCTCAGGTTTTACCATCTAAATATAGAAATTCGTACGCCGAGACGTTTTTATCTAGCAATCTGATATCTAAAGTATCTCATTACCTTATGGAGTAAACGAGAAAACCAGTTTTTTCCTGATTAAAAATAATTGCAAACAAGAGAATTTGTGATGAATAGAAATTTAAATCAGTTAAATAAATTCAGACAAATATTTTTTTCCTTAATTCAACAATGAACTTTCCTCCGTTTACTCGAAGATTAATTAGAGAGACGAAGGGTAAATAGAAAATTGTGAATTTCCGCGCTTCCGCGATTTTTATTGATTGAAGAAAAATTCCATTTAGATAAAAAATTAAAAAATTCGATTTCATCCCGGAATTTTTTTTGGTTTTTTGAGAATATCTCCGAATTGAAGTGAGATAGAGAAAAAATCGTCGAAACCTTTTTTGTAGAGCGGAAGAAGAGCTACAAAAAAGGTATCGGTGAAAAAAGTCGTATCTCCATTAGTTCCCGAGATATTCCCGAAAAACGAGAATCATTAAAAATAGACTCGTTCTATTACTTTTCGAGTCGATTGAATAATCATAGAAAATAAATTACGCAATCAATGTGCTAATCAAGGGGAGTTAATTGTAGACAAGGAGTTGAATGCGCTGGCAATTCATCGTGAGGTGTACGCAAAAAAGTTCAATGTCAGTCACCCCCAGTATCTTTATCGTTAATTCAATTCTTTTTTTTATTTATTCCTTTTTCACTGGCGCCTGACATTATCGCGGTGTATCTACTTATAGACGCGAATTGCGCAGTCCAATTGCGGAACGAATTGAGGCTCCAGCAAATTCGTCAATTCAATCGAACCGATTTTTCCACAATTTTTCAAAATTATTTGATTAAAATTGAGAAATTTTTTTTCAGGTAAAAAATTCTGTTTGCGGTTTTTGCGAAATATCTCGGAAACTAAGAGAGATACAAAAATCTTCATTCAGACATTTTTTGTAGAGGGGAATCAGAGCTACAAAAACCGTTTTATGAAATTTTTTCTATCTCCATTATTTACCGAGTTATTCCCCAAAAACCAAACGCGAAAACATCTCTTCTCGTCGCTCCAAAAAATGAGTTTTTTTTCACGTGTTTTCGCGGCGAAGAAATTCAATTGCGAAGCCCCACGAAAGTTTGCTAATATTTAGACGTGAAGGAAAAAGTGGCAAGTGTCCGCGTGCATCGGTTGACTAATGTCTGGGTCGGGACGAAGCCCCGAAAAGAGTCACGGTTCCATTCCACGCGAGTCATCCAGTAGTAAATACACCGATGTAAACTGACATAAACGAATAAAACTTCAGTATTTATTGGTTCTGGATGTGTCTGTGACACGACGGTTTCATCCCCTTGGCGCCGCAATTCTTTTTGTTACGTATTTTAGTGAGATTATCCTAGGGAATCGGTCGGTAATGCAGGAATAAGTGGTTTTGGGTTGTTAAAAATTTTATCTGCGCATTTTTTCGTGAATATCTTCGAAACGGTTGGGTTGAGAGAAAAATTCACTGAAGCCTTTTTTGTAGAGAATTCAATTCTCTACAAAAAAGGTCTCTTGGTAAATTCTCCTAAACCTAACCGTTTCGGAGATATTCGCGAAATAATGAACACGTGATTCATTCAACCTTCGAAATACGTAAAAAAGAGAAAAATAATACTTTGCGAATGATTTTAAATTGCTATTTCTCGATAATCGTGCGATAAAAATTGACGAAAACATTCAGAAAAGTGTAAATGAATATAATTTTTGGAATACTCATTTTTAGAATTTTTTTTTAAGTAATAAATTCGACTTAAATAAATATTTTTCAAATGAAAACGACAAAATTCACGACGATTTTATTCCCTCATCAGTTTTTCGGGAATAACTCCGTAATTAATGGAGATACGTCCGTTTTGTCTTACACCTTAATTGTAGCTCTTGAAATTCTCTACAAGAAAGCATTAGGGCAAAAAGGGCGTATCTCCATTAATTACGTAGATATCCCTGGAAAACTGACGACGAAATAAAATCGATTTATCCAGAAATTTCACAGTCGCCAAAATTCGTGATTACAGCCGTCTCTCATTCTAAAAACTCATTCAGTTCCCTTCAAACTGGTTGGCAGCTACAATCCAACGTGTCCGATGATTTCCCGTCCGTGATATTTCTGAAGAAAGGAGAATCCATGTTTTTTTCTCTCCATTTTCCAATCTGGGGCAACTGTGTCCCCATTCTTGAATTCTTCCGAAAATTCCTCCGTTTATTTAAAAATATCTCGGTAACCGCGGAATTTACGAGAATTTACCAAGAGACCTTTTTTTTAGAGCGGAAAATTCTCTACAAAAAAGGTTTCTTGACTTTTTTTTCTAAATCCAACCCTTTCAGAGATATTCACGAAAAAAACCGGAAAAAAATCGTTTTTTTGGGGAAAAAAAAAATCCATTTAATGATAATTCTGTTATCACTGTAAATTAGTCCTCATAATTCTTTGGTAATTAAAAAATCGTGTTTGTCCGCGCATTGGCAGAGTTTGTTGTTTTTTTTAAGCCCCTCTTATCCCCACGAGTTGAATTTGCAGTTTCAACTACCTCCAACGGGTTTCGCGACTTCAGTCATCGCACTGGCGTTCCTCGGCGCAGACAGTTTCTTATCAGAGCGACGAATATATTTTGTAATCGCACTTCCTCTTCTGATTTCAGTTAAAAATAGAACGACGACAAGAATTATCGAATAGAATTTTTTCACATTTTTCCAACAAAAAGAAAAAAATTAAATGAAAAAAGAGTGATTTTTTTTTGTGATTTTTAGTGAAATTTTCAATTTTTTTAAATTTTGTGATTTTTTTTTTCGAGTGCAATTGTTTATCTGGAATTGGATGCAATCGAAATTGAGATAAATGTTGTTTGAATTGTTTTGTGTCGATTTGGATTAACGTGACACGAAGACTTGAAAGAGCATTCTGTGTTTGTGTTTTTTTTCTTTATTTTCATTTATTTTCTCTCTGCTCTCGTTAATCCCGTTCCACGTGATTACACTGTTGGTGAATCTCCGCAATTCTCCACGTGATTCAATGCTTTTTATTGGTGAAAAGCGAGGGATTGAGTAATAAAATTGATTACCTTTATTGATTGCTGTTTGGGTCGATTTATATTGAATTTCTTTGATTTCGGAATTGAATTAATCGGTGAAATTTTCCTCGGGCATTCTTTCGCGAATAGCTTCGGAACGAGTGGGTTTAGGGGAAAATGTCAAGAGAGCTTTTTTGAAGAGAATTTAATTCTCTACAAAAAAGGTTTCTTCATAAATTTTCGTAAAGCTCATAGTTTCCGAGATATTTTCAAAATAAACGAAATTTTATCTCATTTGTCACGTAAAAAAAAATTGTTACGGATTCTTTTGCAAATATCTTTGGAATGAGTGGGTTTAGAGAAAAATGTCAAGAAACCATTTTTGTGGAGAATTTAATTCTCTACAAAAAAGGTTTTCTGATAAATTCTCGTAAACCTCACAGTTTTTGAGATATTCTCAAAAAAATGAACGTCCGAATTTTTTAAACTAAAAAAAAAATTTTTTGCACTGAAAAACTGAAATATTACAATGAAATTATTCAAGTAATTTACGTTCATTCTCATTAACACCTTCGCCAAGGCTGCAATTCAATACTTGTTGTCGTGTGTCGCTTCTAGCTCGAATTTTAAAATTAGGTTATACTTTTGGAGTTGCGTCGTAAAATGTACAAAATATTATTCAAATACAGGTGGTCGATAAAAAAATGTCGATTTCTTTTGATGATTCGAAGAACACAATGTTCAAATTATGGAACATTCGGCAGAAAGAATATTTAGGGAAGAAAGAAAAATAAATTTTAGTAAAAAGAAAATCGGTGATAAAAAATTGAGGATTCAAGAAAATCATTGATGAACGGTCAAACGATTTTTCGAATTTTATCACTTCGTTTGACACTTCCAAATTTTTTAACTCAAAATTTCCAAAATTTGAAAATTTTTGGAAAAATTTTCAAGTTCTTCAAAAAAAATTGAAAAATTTGAAAATTTTTCAATTTTTTTCAAATTTTTCAAATGCTTTCACTCATTCCACCCAAAAATCCCTAAAAAAATAATTTTTTTCTCTAAAAAAAAACTCATTAAAAATTCATAAACTCACAATTTTTTTATCTTCATTTTTCCATTAAAAAAATTCTGAAACTTCACATATTCATTACACTGCGAATTTCCATTAATTAGCGTGTAAGGTCAGCGAAGGAATGACCACTGCAAATGGACCTTTACGTTCCCTCCCATTTTCTTTTTCCCGTAAAATAAAATAAAAAGTTGGAAGCACCGAAAAAAAATAATTTAAATATTAAAAATCGTTTATAAAAAAGAATTACATTTCACAATTCGAAGCAATTTTTTAACAAAAAAATTAATATGAACATTGCAATTATTATTAACTCTATTTTAAATCCCTAATTTCTCTAACTCGATTCATATTTATTAATTAAATACGTATCGATGACGAAAACAGCCGATGCGATTATGGAAAAAATTCCACTCGCTATTAATTGATCCAAATATTGTTTCTCGTTCGGCGGTCTTATTCCATTCTCATCATTATTCCGCGGATACGTGTCCCAGTCGTGCAGAAGTATTATACCAGCTGTTAAACACAAAATAGCTCCCAACGTAGCGAAAATCATAGCCTGAAAGAATTTATTAATTAACATCAATTAATTTCGTTATTGGAGTGGAGAGTTATTTTTTTTTCGCGTTTTTTCTGACAATTAAATTCAGAAAAATTATGAATTGATTGAAAAAATAGAAATTTGAGTCGTTATTTTTATTTAAATGAATTTCATGATTTTTATTGCATGCTTTTTGTAATTTATACGACGCGAAGAAGTGAAACGAGAAAATTCGATTTTATTTCCCAGTTTTTGTGAAATATCTCGGAATTGAAGGGAGATAGAGGAAAAATCGTCGAAACCTTTTTTGTAGAGCGGAAAAAGAGCTACAAAAAAGGTATCGGTGAAAAAAGTCGTATCTCCATCAGTTTCCAAGATATTTCAAATAGAAGCTTTTATTCGGAAATAAAACTCATTTTTTAGCAAAAACGATTTTTTCAGTTTTTCGAGAAAATCTCGGAAACGAAGAGAGATAGGAAAAAAATCATCATAACCTTTTTTGTAGAGCGGAAAAAGAGCTACAAAAAACGTTTCTTTCAAAATTTTCTATCTCCTTTATTTTCCGAGATATTCCCAAAAAACTGAAACCCCAACTCTTACCATGTTTTTCGTCATTTTTTCCCCAATCAAATAACAACCAATGACCACTGCATTAATTATTATATACGAGCACAGTGCGACGTAAACAAATGCCTTCTCATTCATATCATGAAGCATCTTGCTGTTGAACGGATCGACAATGAGTCCCAGTGAAATAACACAAAGTAACTAAAACAAAGAAATCAATT
>JABSMS010020894.1:0-11211 GCA_018902275.1 Aleiodes sp. PSUC_FEM 10030003
TGAAATTCTGAATATCGTAATATTTATTACGGGTTTTAAAAATTGGTTTTTAGGGTAAAACATTCATTGTTCATAAATTATTTATGAAAAAATATCTCAATGTCCAAAAAAAAGCAATTTTCCGATGTTTATGATGAATTTTCCTTACAAAGTGAGCCCTTCATATTTTTCTAGATTTTTAGAATATTTTCTTATGGCTCAAAATGGAAAATTAACTTTTAGCACTAAAATCTTCAAATAACAAAATCCTTGCAAAATCCCCGTTCTAATGTGTAGTTACCATTATTCAAAAACATTTGAAGAAAAAACAATATGGCTGAAATACTTGGATATCCTTAAGCGAACCCAGGTATCAACATCCTAAAATAAAAATGAATGAAAAAATTACCATATTTTCAGCTAACAAGTGATTCTGCACAACGCATCTGTGTCTAGTCTTCCTACTGTCTTCAAGATCAGTCCAGCTTCTTCTTCTATCAACTCCAAGCATACCAGGTGGTAATTGTCCTTGTGGATAATGAGTTGGTGAACTATTTGTTGAACAATTAACAATATCAGGATCAGAGCCTGGTAATCTATCACCAGTTGTTATTCTAACACTTTGTAAATTAATTGGACATAGTGATGGACAAGATGAGCTCAATCTCTGTAAATGATCAGCCTGTGATAAACGTCCGTATGGAATTGCACACAATCTTGTATCGCGCATACGTTGTACATTATTATGTAATTCGTGTAATTGTTGTAGATTATCATCGAGTACGGAATAATGTTTAGCTAAACCTGGTGAATGCGGTGTGACACTTATTATTGGTACCAATGGATTTTGTTGATTTATTATACCAAGAGTCGATGGATTACGTTGCAAACGTAAATCATTATTATCAGACATTGTAATATCAATGTTTTTATCTTTGGTATAATTGTTAATTTTTTTTATACTTTCATCAATATTTTTACCAACAATTTCACCATTTAAAACTGTTACATTGCTGCATAATTCTTGATTAACTGAGCCCAAGTAGTCTGTTATTACATCTTCATCACTGTCTTCACCACTGTTTGGACATTCATCTGGAATAATAAAATAGTTCGAGCGTTAATATCTGCGAAATTAGTGGGTGCACGTGGAATTTAGCGGGAGCCTTTTTTTGTAGAGAATTCAATAATCTAAAACAATGATCTTTTCGTGAATTCTCGTAAACCTGATGCTTTATGAGATATTCCGGAAAATATAAAAATTTATGAATGAAATTGTGGGATAACGAAAAAAAATGATGTTGATTGTTTTTTAAATAATTTCAGATTGAGTGGGTTTAGAAAAAAAATTCAAATTTTTTTTTTTGAAATTCTTTCATCTCGGAGAGAGGTATATCAATGAATTGTTCTAAACCCCATAGTTTTTGAGGTGTTAACAAATAAATTATCGACTTTTTCGAAATTTTCTCTGAAATTTCATTATTTTATGAATATTAAAAAAACGAAATAAAAGAAAAAAATGGAGCTATCTCATTACTTTTCACTGTATTTCAAGAAGCCACAAAAAAAAAAAGTTAAAAATAATTTCGTTGAAGAAGTGAGGAAATTCTAGACGCGAAATACACCCTAACGAGCCTTTTATCTCTTCAAGTGTTGAATATATAAGTATAAAGCATTTTCACCCTGAGAATTTTATTACTATTTTTTTTCAGTTTTTCAAGGCTATTCTCAAGGACATAGCACTACTTTTTTTCGCACTTTCAACTAGAGAAGATAATTAGTACTCTTTCATCATTATTATTATTCTTTTTCAAATAAAACAATCGAGAGAATAATCAAGAGAATCGAGAGAGAAAAAAAATGAGATACAATGAACAGAATTTATTGGAACAGCTGAATGATTAATCTTTTGTACGAGCATTTTGATTTTGATCATTTTTCATCTCGCTCTCTCTTTCTGTGCATTCTCCCTTTCCCATTCCTCTCCTCTTTTTTTTTGTTACTTTTTGCTTCCGGGGGTGGAAAACAAGCGCACAATTGAAACATATAGGTCTAACGTCTATCAGGTATTTTCATATTAACGGAGTCGAAGTATCTACAATAGAAACCAGGTCACTGTGATGCATTCATTGGGGAAGTCTAATCGTTATCAATATTCTTAAAAATGATTTTTTTTCTCAAATTAATTTTAATTGAAGACTCATTAAAATAATTGAGTGAGATTAATTTTTTCAGTTTTTTTGAGTCTTCGATTTTTGTTGAATATCTCGAAAATTGAAGAAGATAGAGAAATTCTTGTGATCATCGTTTTTTAAGTTCTCATCCTTCTCTACAAAAAAGGTTTTCACCGAAAATCTTCTGTCTCACTTAATTTCCGAGATAGTTAACAAAATTTGAAATTATTTTTGAGGAAATTTCCAGAACTCAATATTTTTCGATTGAATTTAATCGACAAGAAATTTGCTAATTTTTCTAGAAAAATGAAGCAATTAGGAGAACTCTACTGATGAAGAATCACAAATCTTAATTACATTTGAAATGTCATGAAATTGCTTTAGAACGCTTTGGAATAATGGAATTCGTCTCTCAATTAATATTAAACGGCAGTGTTCGTTGATGGTAAATTTAATTAGTGATGTATCGATGTTCAACTGAATGGAAAATTTAAATTGTGATACCGGCATCGTCAACTCATTTTGAATTATTAATGAGGTTTTTAACTAACAAACAATTCTCGAACATTGCATTCAAGTGAACTTCTATTTTTCTCGCTCTTCTCACTCCAATTTAACGTCAAATTTGAGCAGTTTTCGTTTAGTATCTCGGAATTTAATGAAGATAGAAGAGTTTCTGTGATCACCTTTTTTTACAAACAAAAGTTTTTTCATCTTTCTTAATTTCCGAGATTTCCAAATAAAACCGAAACTTCATTACTTCAGTAAAAATGTCATTTTTTAAAATTAATTATTCAATTCATTAATTCTCGATGAATTAATTCCGGACTAATTGCATTGCTGACATAATGCCTTTCACGATGAAATCCACTATCAAATTATAACGTTCAAACGCAGTTTATTAATTATTCCCCCAAAAAAAAACCGCCCAAAAAATCAACGACTCCTCCAAACCCTCGTTCTCCCCATCACAATAACCACCTGCACAATATTATTATGATAAAAGAAAAACATGAAAACTCAGGGGACAAAATTAAAACTAAACAATGAGAAATCTTACAACTGTTCAACTGTTATTTTCTTTCATTTTTTCTTTTTAAACTAAAAATAAAGAAAAACCTCAACTATTGCGAATTGATCCACGACCTCGACACACACAGCACAAAACCACACACCATCCCCCCACTTTGCGTATTTTCAACCCTCTGGGCACTCACTGTACGGGATACACTAGATAGCCCAACCAAACCCACCCACCCCCACCATTGCCCCAAAAATCCTTGGACCAGCCCTCAAAAACCCCGAAAAAAACGAAAGTAGAAAAAAATTCATGATCAATTAAAAAAAAAATCAGAGAAAACAAAATTTATTTGAAAATAAATATTTACTCACCAGAGGAGAATGGAGCCAATCCATCCTGTCGTTTCTCCATCGTGCCCGTAATTAATTTCCACAGCTTATCAATTATTAATTATCCAAATCGACTAAAAAACAATCAATAAAATTAAATGTTTATTTTTCACGAAAAATAAATAAATAAAAGTTCATGAAAAAAATCACATTTTTTATTTACACTAAGGAAAAGAATATTGCAATTGCAATGAATGATAAAATTGTAAGAGTATCAATCTTTTAAAATTATCTAATTAATTCAATTATTCCAAAAAATAAATTAATGAATAGCGTGGGTCGATTGTCGATAAGTCATTGTTTCCGGAGGTTGGAAAACGACACTTGTTGCCAGGAAAAGCCACGATCACTTCGATGACAGGTAGCTTCCCTCACTGGCCATTTTTTAACAGAAAAAAAATGGTTAAAAAAACACATACACACACACACTATGCAATAAAGAAAGGAAAAACGTGAGAACTTTTCTTATTTTTATTTTCGTACTTTTTCCTTTCTCTTATTCTTATTTCCCGCATACAAATACACTCACACACTTAATCTCTCTATTTTTTTCATCTAATTATCATTAATTACTTTTATTTGGATTAATGAAACAGGTAGTTGCTTATACGTACTCCCCCCCCCCCTCGCGGGACCCGACAATTAAAAAAAAAACGGCGATGTAAACAGATGGGGAAAAAAATAAATAACAGTAATTTTAATGTAAATTAATTACACTGACATTGTTGCATCCATGTGATCGATTATTATCGCTCTATTAATTAACTTTTTTCTTCCACTCTTCTTGCACACAAGTTTTTTCTTCCTCTTTCCTTTCCAATGTGTTATCGTGAATACGAAGGTGCGTCAACCATTTTCTACATGCAGCGCACGCACTCTGAAGTTTGGTGTGATTATTCTGCGGGGGCCACACAAAAAATTAGTACAGTTTGCAAGAGTGAAAGAACTACAGTTTAGTACTTTCGAATTATTGGTTGAAAAAAATGAATTATTTTCGGTGAAATATTTGACGTGAGTCAAAAAAAATGTTGAGACAAGAAAAATGATGGGGAAAAAAAATCAGAAAAAAAATAATTCATTGAGAACAAATTAATTAAAAGATCGATTAATTATTTAATCATTTTTTTTCAGTTATTTCTTCCGCAAGGAAATGGGAATAAATTATTTCTTTCCGGAATAATTCAAAAATTTACGTCAGTATCGCATGGAACGACTTGTCTCCCCTCTCTTCCTCCAATTTCATCGGAGCAAATGTAAACAGGAAATAACAATAGAAATTGTCACGACTCGCCGGTTGTATTTATTATTTTTTTCTAATTATGATTGATCACTAATTTTTCTGCTCTTGATAATTAAAAGTAATAAAAAAATGTATAATGAAGAGTTTGAGTCAATGTTTTATGACGAGGAGAGTGAATGCGAGGATTGCGACAGACAGATACTTGAATATGATTATGAGTATGAAGACATTAATGTTGAAACATTGAGGGATGTTTATGACAATTGCATTGTGCCAAGTGTTTTTGACACTGCCATTTATTTAATTCCATTATTTTTAGCGTCATTGATTTTTAATGTTTTTACACAAATTATTCTCATGAGTAAGTATTAATTATTATTGTAGATACGTTTAATCATGTTTTTTAATTGATGATTTAGGTGAAGTAATTTAATTTTGTTTTACAGAAAAATTGCCACACTATCTGTTTCACTTATTGTCAATAATAATTGGTATTTATACAGTACAGCATTACGTAGCTGAGTGTTTATATTTATTGATAAGTTATGCAGTATTATCATACGCCTGTCTTTCATTACCACGGAGATATCAGAGAGGTGGTGAAGTTTTTGTTGTTAGTTTATTGATTATTTTGTACTGGTGAGTTTAAATTTATTTTGCAATTTAATTAAATTATTAACGTTAATTACAGCGATGTAGAGACTCAATTTTGCTCGCAATTGACTTCAGTAAAAGAACAATTTTTTGTGCTAAATTGTATTAAAATGAGAAAATTTCTTAATTTTTTCATATGTATTTGCATTGTCAATGAAAATCCATCATGTAAAATTGTTTCTTCTGGAGTTTTCTTAAAATATCTCCGAAGCCATTGGGTTTAGGACAATTTATCAGAAGACCTTTTTGTAGACAATTAGATTCTGCACAAACAAGGGTTGAAGACCCATCCGCCTAAGCCCAATGGTTTCCGAGATATCTACTCCAAGTGTCATAATTTTAATGATCTTTTTTGTACGACTGAAATGTTCGGACAAATCGATTTTATTCTTTCATCAGTTTTTTGCGAATATCTCCTGAATTAATGCAGATACGTCCTTTTTGGCCGAAATCTGTTTTGTAGCTCTTAAAATTTTCTACAAAAAAGGATTAGGGCAAGAAAGGCGTATCTCCATTAATTCTCGAGATATCTGCAACAAAACTGATGATTGGATAAATCCCCTTTGTCTGAAAATTTCGCAGTCGTTTTTTTTTTGCTTCTGAACTGATTTAATTCAATGGATTATTTTTGTGATAGTGAGTATACAATGGAGCCAACGTCCTGGCACAAGATAAGAAGTGTCATGATGATAGCAGCGATGAAGGCCGTCAGTGTTTCACTAGACAGATCGAATAACAATGATTTACCGAATATTTGGCAGTATCCAGGATATTTATTCGGAGCTGCTACGTGTTTATTCGGGCCCTGGGTCAGTTTCAAGGATTACATTGGATTATTGCACAACGAGAGATCATCAATAGTGAGTCGAGAATCTTCGAAAATTTCTCGAATTGAAATGAAATGAATTTAACTATTTTTTTTCACTTTTAGAACTTGGAATGGATTTACAATATCGTTAAACATTTCACTCTTTCATTGATATTTCTGAGTATTTCAAATTGTTGGACTGGTTGGGTACTAACAGACAATTCAACAAAGTGAGTGTAATTTTTTAGCTTTGATTAATCATTAATCATCAATCATTAATTATTGAAAAATAAAAAAAGTGAAAGAATTGAGAAGTAAAGATTGTTTTATCAATATAAATTTAATGTATTTATTCGCAGATGGGTTTTGGCGTATCGAGATGCATTGTCATTCAGGACATCGCATTACTTCATTTGCTACGTTTCATCAACAGTATTATTGCTCGGTGGATATCCATCTCCACTTAAAACAATAACGAAACCCTGGGACATTGAATTTCCACGATCATTGGTGCAGGTCGTTGTCTCCTGGAATATTCCCATGCACACGTGGCTTAAATTATGTGAGATTTATTTTAATTAATTGAACAGATCCATTAACCGATCGCTTAAATAGCGAAAACGTGAAATGCTTGATTCGTCATCGGTTTTCGGGGAAAATCTCCGAATTTAAGCGAGATAGAGGAATCTTTATCAAACCTTTTTCGTAGAGAAAAATGAGAACTACAAAAAAGGCTCTTACGAAAATTCCTCTATCTTGCTTAGTCTTCGAGATATTCCTTGAAAACCAAAAAAAGAGAAGTTTATGATAATTTGAAATTTCCTTGGGGATTCTTCCGCATGTATCTTTGAAACGATTGGGTTTATGGAAAAAAATGGAGGAACCTTTTTTTGTGGAGAATTCTTCGGGCTGCAAAAAGGTCTTAATAAATTCTCTTAAAACTTATAGTTCCCGAGGTATTCCCAATTTTTCACAGAAGTAGAAGACGGTGGGGTAGAATGGACACACGGGGTGAAACGGACACATCTTAATTTTGATGTTTCACATTATGAAAATCACTCTAAGTCAAGGGAAATATTAAATATTGTTTCCTTCTGATGATTTCATTAGAAAGTAGAGGAAATTTTCGATGGAAATAATGTGTCATGATTGATTTTTTAAAGTTTTCCAAAAATTCGATTTTTTGGTAAAGATTTGAAGGGGCTGCTCTTCTAAAGTTGAAAGAAAAATTACTTTTTCAAAGATATCTCCGGTTTTACTGGTCTTAACGACCAGGGTTTGATTTTAAATGAAGCGTGAGCTCATTTCCCACTGATTTAGGTAGTTGTAAAAAGAAAATAATCGATTTTTCAAGTAAATATAGAGCAAAAACGGAGTTTCAGAAAATGGTCCATAAGGAATGGAAAAATCGATTTAAAAAAATTAAAAACTATGTAAATTGATGGGAGATGAGCTTACCTTTTATTTGAAAACAAGGCGAGACCGCTAGGAACAATAGAAGGTTTTCGAGAAATTTTGAGTACCGATCGTCACCGAGGTGACTCAGGTCTCACCACTACCACTGGCTTAATGTTCAATATATTTTCATGAAAATTTATTAGAATATTCTCAGAATAATGCTCAATAATCTATAAAAAATTTGAAAATATTAATAAGGTACGCTGCAAAAAAAATCACAACAATATCCTTTTTTTTTGTCTTAGACCCTCTTCCCCCCTTAAGGAAACTCGAATTTTTAAAAACTTAAAAAAAATTACACATGTCTTCCACCCAAATTTTCCTCAGCTTCTCCATGCAGTCATTAGAAAATCTCTGTCTTCAAAATCTTAATCAGAATGTCCATTTTGATCCGTCATCCCCCATTTAATCAACATCATAAATGATTAAATAACTGAGAAAATTTCGTTTTCAATAATGAAAAAAATTAATTTTTTCCTCAGATATATTTCGTCCAGCAACAAAACGCATAGGTAAATTCAGTGCAGTAACACTGACATACTTAACGAGTTCCCTCCTTCATGGATTAAACTTCCAACTTGCTGCAGTACTCTTGAGTTTAGGCTTTTACACTTACGTAGAATTTCAATTGAGAAATATACTTGCTCATGCATTTGATGCATGTATAACAGCGAAACGTTGTCAAAGTGAAAAATGTTATCACAAAAAAAATTCACAAAATTGTTACTGGGTTATTGTTACTAATCTTGGTTTTTCAGTATTATCAATATTTCATTTAGCTTATTTAGGACTTATGTTCGATACATCAGAACTGCAAGAGACTGGGTACAGTTACAGTCATACAATTGATAAGTGGTCGAAGCTCGGTTTTACCAGTCACTGGGTTGCGCTAACTACTTATGTTATTTATTTTGTACTCAGATAAATTATTCGATGAGGAAATAATTGAATTTTGGAGGTGAATATGTTTTGAGAATATCTCAAAATCTGGAAGAGTTCTAGGAATTTTGCTCCCCGACCAAAATTTCCCGGAAAAAAAATCCCGGGAGTAAGTTCTCTTCGAAAAATCTCCGGAAAAAAGTTCCCCTAAATAAATCTCCCCGGAAAATAGATTCTCCAAAGAAAATCTCTCGCAGATCAATCCTTCCTTCGAAAAAATCCCAAAAAACAAATATCCAATAAATAAATTATGAAGAGAATTTCAGAAATACAATGAATTTATTTTTTAATGATCCACAATAACTAATCGATATCTAAGCCAAATATGACATTCTCAATCAAATATTAACTAATCAAGTACACTGTCAAAAAATTTTGTCTAAATTTTCCATGTGAAGTACCGAAAATTTTGAACAAGTCATATTACGACTGAAAATTCAGGGAATCTCGTTATTGAAAATTCAAGCTCCCCCAGTGATTTTCAAATAATTTCACTGAAAAAATCGATGGAACTTGTAAATTTCAGTTAAACTATTCCGTGAAAATTCTGTTGAATCATGGAAAATTCCGGAAAGAATAAGAAATTTTGGTTTATTTTGGTTCTTAATATTCTTGTTCAATTGAATATCAATGAAAGTTGTAAATCTCAGAACGATTATTCCGTGACAATTCTGTCAATTAAGAAAAATTCAGGGAAAAATAATAAAATTTTATTCATTGTGGTTCTCAATATTCATGTTCATTTGAAAATTCAAGTAAGTGATGGAATTTCAGTTTTTAGTTCTACTAGGAACTCATGAATTCCCTTGAATTTTATCTAAAACTGCAATTTTTATAAACATGTTCCCATTAAAACAAATTAAACGACACGCTCATGAAAATTACCATCAGATTGTCCATGAAATTTCCATTTTTTTCTAATAGTGGATATCCAATTCAATTGAATATCCAAATTACTTCAGAAACTCAAAATATTTGCAACACTTTTAAGATAATCGTTCACATCATTAGTAATAGAGCTACTCCTCTTTCGTGAAAGAGTAGCTCGACTATCAGCTGAAGGAATGAACAATTCAGTGATAGGGGAAGGTCGGGCAAAGTGGCCCTGTGACACAAAAGAATCTAGAATTTTTTTAAAGCTGAAGGCCTTCACGGCCAATTTCAAAAAATTCACCAATAATGTAGACATTTTTGAGTATCTTCCGGAATTTTTTCAGAATTTTTCATGGAGTCATTAACTTCAATAAAAAATTTCGGGACGTGTTGCATCAGAGGGCCATGTTGCCCCAGGCTCCCCTACCTTGTTCTACTTTCAATACATTTATAAATTTCTACAACGAAATATGTAACGCTTCACGTTTAGCATTGAAACCCTGGTGCTAAAAAATATTTCTCAAGATTTAAGGGAAATAAGTTGCAGAAACATTTCTCCAGGAGATTATTTAGAGGGGAATTTTTACAGAAAAATTTTTTTCAAGCGAAATCTTTATGAAGGTGATTTTTTCCGGGAACTTTTGTCCGGAATGTTGGCCCACTTATCCTCTATAAAATGAACATGAACTTTTTAAATATGGGAATGATTAGAAATTCTAGAAATAAGAAATATTAAATTATTTCGATGGAAAAATGTCATTTTACCTAATCAATTATGCAATTACGAAAATGAAGAAAAAAATCAAAAAATCAACTTAATTTCGTAATTATCAAATACTTCCGTTGTTAAACAAATCAAACTTCTGATTTTCTTCCAGTCATAAATTCCTCAAACACAAATAATTAAATGACATTTTTATATTTTTATATTTGTAAAAAGTTTTTTGTAACATAAATTAAATAAATGAAAATTTTTTCAAATAAATTCAATATAATGAATAATTTGTGTCTTTAGTATTGCCATTTATTACCAAATTAATGATAATTATTTTTATTTCTTATTAAAATTGACAAAATGTTAACAGAGCGTATACATAATAGATATTCGATGGTAGTTATCAATAATTCTCTTCTGCATCGTACAATTTTTCATTTTTTTTAAACATTTACAATTATTTAGCTTTTTTAATTGATTATTTTTGATTCAATTCATTTGAAAATTGTGTGCCACATTGATGTGCCTTTTTTTAAAATCAATTATTCATTCAGATGGAGTCTGTAATTACGAGTAACTATACACGAATGAAAAAAACATTTCTAAATAATGAAAATTCCATTTTACTAAAATACTGTGAATTAAGTGACAGTTTAATGCAATTTGATGCATAATGTTTTTAATAAGAATGTGCAAGTACTCGATTTTTATATATTTCATTAATTCTTAATTCATTATTTATATATAAATGTACACGCACCATGTTACAATGATCAATGCATTTTTAATTATTAAATTTTGCCAAGAAAATACAATTGTTCTTTCGTAGATAAAATTGTGATTAGGATAAATGCAACATTTGTGATATTATTCTTCTGCATAATTTTTATATCACAATTTTTTGTATTCAAAAAGACCCGAAATATTAATTTTTTTTTTCAACTATTTCATCTAAAATTTA
>JABSMS010020905.1:0-11209 GCA_018902275.1 Aleiodes sp. PSUC_FEM 10030003
TTTCGATTCAGGTCCTTTCTGCGAAGGACAACAGTCGAAAAGGCATTTGAAGAATTTGTTTAAAAAATCCACTAATTTAATGAAATTAATTAGGAATTAATCCTCGAAGATTAAGAGTACAATGGAGAGATAAAACAGGACAAGTCGATTTTTTCCAAATATCTCAGAAACCAATGGAGATACGCCCTTTTTGCCCTGATGCTTTTTTGTAGAGAATTTCAAGAGCTACAAAAAAGCACGACGGCAAAAAGGACGTATCTCCATCAGTTTCCGAGATATTTGAGAAAAACCCCGAGAGAAAAAATCGACTCATCCTGTTTTACCTCTTCACTACTGAATTTTACCGAAGAAAAAACTCTCAGTCGTCTCCATTTGTACGTGTATGGGGACAAGTACGTGTCTTGTGAACAATTGGAGATAGAGAAGGGGGATTCAGAGTCCTCTCTCTTCCGCGTGGACTTCGTACCCAATGGAAAATATAATCGAATTGAATTGGTAGTGGACACAATATGAAGAAACACCTCTTTTCTCTTCACAACTGATTTCTCTCGGTCCTCTCTCTCTATCCATTGTACACTTGATGAAAAGAAGAATAAGAAGAAATAACATGCAATGGGAGGAGAGAAAAGCCAAACTGTCTGATCAAACATTCGTATCACGGGACAACGTGCGGGCACGTAACATCTTCTCTTCTTGGGATTGTTCATAGCCCACACCACCGACACGTTCCACGTAGTTTTTTGTCGTCGTTGTAACCAATTGATTCAAACGCAACTCTACGCTGTGTATGTGTGCAGGTTATCGGTCTTATATTGGGTTTGTCCGACCTGTGAAATACCTAGGTCTCTTATTTTTATTTCAAATGTATTTCTCTATTTTTATAAACGAATCGTTTTTATTTTCATCATCACTACTGCTTTCTGTGTCAAGCTGAATTAATGCCAAAGATCGTTTCAAATTTATTTTATTCGATTTGGGTCAAATTATAGGAGTCGATTGAATTAAATTGTTTTTTTTAGGGAGACGAAATTATTTGTCGATCATTTCGACACTGGAAATTTGGAGACGAGAGAAATCATGACGGATGCTAGGTGGAGCCACTTCCGCCCTTTTATTAGATACTAATTTAGGTTAAATATCAAGATAATAGAGAAGAAATAATCATTGTTTCGTACATCGTGGAATTATCTCGTTGATTGTAGTGGAAAAAAGAAATTTTGAAATTATTGAGGTTGCTTACAAAAATCTATTCAAACTCCGAAAATTGTGACACTATCACTCGAGCGTTTGATATGAAATTGAAGGGAATAATCATAATGAACATGGAGAAGTTCTCTAATAGGAATTTCCTGCACGTTTACCATTTTATCATGAAAATTAATCGAAATGAAGAAATTAAAAAATCTCGATAAACCAATGAGAATTTTATCGACGGATAAATCAGAGACGTGGCGTCTCATCGCAATTTCTTTCATTTCTCCGTTGAGAAAGCAAAATAAAATAAATTTTTCATTCGCCATCCGACGAAATTTCCGGTAAAATTGAGAAATACATATATAAACTCACGAAACTCCGAAAAAACCGAAGAAAGTTCTTTTTTATTTGATTCTCTTCTTTCTCCAATAATGCATACTGAATGTTAAAAATTGAAGGAAAAAAAGTGCATTGGTCCTATGCTCAATGATTTTAAGAATGCAACTGGCATCGCCGACAGTGTGTGCGGTGGGCGCTGCCAAACTTGGACAGTGAGAAAGATGATTCCGGTGGCAAGCGACGAATATAACACAATCAAGCACTTACCAATAAGGAAGTGAGGCATGTATCATTAACGTATATGGTTAGGCGGATTTGCTGATAATAGTGAATATGCCAATGAGAAAACAATGAGTCTGGCCTTATCGTCTTCATATGGAAGTGGTGAGAGACAATCGTACCATAAATTTAATACTCTTTTGTATAAACAACTTCCAATTATAGATGAAGACTTTATGATGAGACGAGAGATGAATTAAATGGAGAAAAATTCCGATTAATCGGCGTTCTTCATAATTTTTCCGATTTTTTGAGATTTTCAATCGCCAAAATTGTTGATTAAATCACGTGAGAAGAATTTGAAAAAATTCTAGATAGTCAGCATTACTCAAATTACATTTTGCAATATATAACTTTTTTAACATTATCTTTTTATAAATAAATAATGGAGATTGTTTAAACTTACGGTAACCCCATTTTTTGGCAATGTATGCCTTTCTGTGAAAATTCCGAATATCAAAATATTTATTACGTTTTTTAAAAAATGGGTTCGAGGGTAAAAAATTAATTGTTTATAAATTATTTATGAAAAAATACCTCAATGTCTAGAAAATGCAATTTTCAATTTTTTTAATGAATTTTCCTTGCAAATTAAACCAGTCAATTTTTTCTGAGATTTTTAGAATATTCTCTATCTAATTTTTCCAGATTTTTCCTCCACGTCGTTGAAATTAAACGAATATGAAAGTGAGAAAATCCTTCGAATTTTTTAAATTTCGCCATAATTTTATTTATTATTTCTAAGTGACAAGTAAATAAATTATGAACATAGAAATAGAAAATTGAAACTGAAACGCAGAAGAAAGTGCGAAGGGCGGCTCATATTTTCGGGACCAAACTACCTCAATTGAATAAATTGAAAGAATATTTCGAAATATTGAAAGACTCTTTTATTCCGTTAAATTGGAAATGTGAAAAAAAAAATTGGAAATGTAATTTTCGAATTTAAAAGAATATTTATCGTCATATTATGTCTATTGTTCTGAAAGTCCTTTCATTTCGATTAAAATTCGAATAAGCACCCACGCGATTCCTCTTTCTTTCTAACCAGGGAGAAACGATTTCGTAATAGACGATTCAACGAGCCATCGTAACGTGGGTACCCCCGATCGACGTTTTCACCTATTATTTCGTTCTTTTTCTCTTTTCCAGTCCCAATAGCCAATCTCGAGGCATTTGAAAGAGAGAGCCTTCATATAAGTTCGATTGGCATTAACAGAGGAGACTGGAAAAAAAATATATATTTTGTATTCCGTTAGTTTCCTCTTTCTGGACGAACGTAATTTCATACAGAGGAACATGCGCTTCCGCAACTGTCTCCATACCGAGTGACATACTATTATCACGGATGGATTTGTACGTTGGATGGGGCTCTCCATTTTCTACCTTTTTTATGGTACGCGTTGTGACGCGTTACATGCGCTCCCACACGGAGAAAAAAACGAATTTTTGTAAATATTTTTTTTTATTGAAAATCAAGATTATTTTTTCTTCTAAATTTTTGATGGAAAAATTTCTGGCATTGCTTCATCTCAGATTTAATTTTTTCTATCTATACACTATTATAATAGTGAATTGAAATTTTCTTGTTTGAATTGAAATTTGCACGAAAATTTGATTTTACTATCAAAGCAATGCATAACATCTGAGTTGAATTAATTTCAATTCAAGAAATTCTTTCATCAATAATTTCTAAGTAAAAATATTCTCGACAAAAATTTGTTTCTCTCTCAGTGCACGCATGTATGCGCACTGTGATAGCTAAAAGACACTAGTGCCGCCATTATGGTCTCTCTTTCGTGGAATTGCCCATTGCACCACTGACCACGACGAAAGATCCACGCGAGGAGAGTCTAAATGTAAAAGTTTTTCAATACTCGATTTTTCTCTTCTCTTTTTTAAATTCAAATTCCCATTTTATTGAATCGGTTGGAAAATCGTAAAACATTCAATTACGTAATTTACGTTTTTTCAATGAATTATTTATTTCCGAAGAAAGGTTTCAATTTGCGATTTTTTTATCACTGCATTTTTAAATAATTATGACATGGAATGCGAGGTTTGGATGCATCGCACGATCGGTTGGAAAAAATCTTGGATTCTATTAGCGGAGAAATTATAACGGATTGACAGAACCGAAGAGAAGGATTTCTCTTGAATCGTAAATACCGATCTGCCTTCAACGTAGTGGAGCTTCTGTGCTCCTTCGTTGTTAAATGTACGTTTGTCCCCTCTTCCACCATCTTGGCTTCTCGTAGTGAATGTTTAAGTACTTCCCGGTGCAGCTGTGAACGGTGAACTGCAGGCAATACGTATGTCTATCCCCGCATCTTTTTTTACTTTTTTTTTTACTTTTTGGATATATTATACGTGTGTGTATTTGCAACCTGTCCTCTGTAACCGTTGATCCTCATTATCACCCGCATCTTGGTTGATTAATTATCTACCTGTTTCTGTTTTTTTGTCGAATTATTGGGGAGAGTTGGATAATTTAGAAAATTGGAATTGAATGGCAACGGAAGTAATTTCTCCGAGCTTTATATCTTAATTTTTGGGTGATCGAAATTTTCGAAATAGATCGGTTTTCAGGATTGTTTCGATTCGTCAACGCCATCTTGCAGCAATTTTGTTGTGATATAAGTGAATGTGGATATCATATCGGCGGGAGGAACAGAGGGAATTCTCGGTCGGTAAGGTAACGCATGCCGATAAAGTCAATTTAAGGTAGTTGACAGTCGAAAAGAGAAATTATTCCCGGTAATTCATCGAGCTTTGGGTAACTGAACAAAGGGTACCCCGAAACGTCTGGTAAAGTAGATATTTCAATGAACGGTTCTATCGGAAACTCAGGAAATTTCAGGAGTTTAGAAAAATTCAGGGGAGTGTTGGCCATGACCAGAAACGAGTTGAGTCAGTAACGAGATGGGCACATGCAGTTGTGATCATTCACATTGAGAACATTAGTTGTCAGGCACATTTTCGATTGGGCACAGGCACGTTACTAATGTTCGGGACTCCCACATATGAAAATTTCTACAAGAAATTTTTTTTTCCTATAAAAGATTGGAACCATTCTTATAAGAAATGTTTAATTTTAATAATTTTATTCTGTATAAATAACGTTTACAATAATAAAATAGAGTGGAAGGCTTTCAGTATTGAAAAACATTCCAATAAATATAAATTTCAAGTAATGGCGTTAATTTGACATCACGCGATCACAATGACAATTCTGTTCTCACTGTCCTTCGAATTTCCCTTAAAATCGTCATCAAAATTCGTGAAGAATTCAAATCCCCCGCGTTTAAAATTAGTGTTTTTTCCATTTTCAATAATACTATTTACAAACATAAAACGAAACAATTGTTCCGCTGTAATATTCATTATGGAATGCTTCACGATGAATTATCTTATCTCAATTATTTTGTTAATGATAAAATCATTCAGTCAAGTTTCGAGACATTTTTTTCGAGATTATTCAATTCTTCGATAATAGCTTTTGGAAGATCTCGTCCAACCTGGCCATCAAGATAATTCCGAAGCTCTTCAGCCTCCTCTTTCCAAAAGTCTTTCGGTAAACTGAATAATTCCTTGAGATCTACATTGTCCTTGAGTCCAGTGAGATTCAAGGAGTCATCTTTTGGTAGGTAACCAATTGGTGTCTCAATGGCAATGTCCTCTCCCTCGATTCTACGGAGTATCCAATCGAGTACACGAGAATTCTCGCCGAAACCTGGCCACAAGAATTTATTGTCTGTTCCTTTCCTGAACCAGTTAACATGAAAGATTGCTGGAAGTTTAGCGTCATGAAGCTGGCCCATACTCAACCAGTGGTTTAGGTAGTGACCGAAGTTGTAGCCGAAGAAGGGTCTCATTGCGAAGGGATCATTCATAACTACTTTGCCCTGAAAAACAGAAATTCGCACTCTTACAAATGAATTCTCGCATAATTGATCCATATCAATTCAAACACCACTCAAAGATCATGTTTAAGTCCTTGAACTCAATTTTGGCTCTCAATTATTTTTTGCTATTACCGTTATCTCAAATGACATACATTATCGATAGCTTCTAAACTAAAGCTTAAAAGAAAACTCGCAGATTATTTGTTTAATTTTCCATCAAATAATAAGTCTGTGATAATAATTTCGAAAACACTGCGAAATAAGGTGACCAGGGTTTTAAAAAACCAGGATCAATTTTACCAAGATCTAACTGTTTCAGGATCAATTGACGTCTTACCACTGCATACCCGTCTTCTAATTCAACCTGAAGAAATAAAAATCAATGCACTAATTGATTAAAATTGACTCACCTTGTGTTCAGCAGCAGCAGTAGCCTCTGATCTCATGGTAGCCCCAATAAACACACCATGCTGCCAATTTCTTGCTTGATATACAAGTGGAACTCCCTTGGGCCTGCGACCACCAAAGAGAATAGCATCAATTGGTACACCCTCCGGATTTTCCCAATCTGCATCAATTATTGGACACTGATTAGCCGGAGTACAGAATCTTGAGTTTGGATGAGCAGCAGGTGTCTTAGAGTCCCGCGACCAGGGATTTCCATGCCAATCCGTTATTTCAACGTCATTAGATAATTCCTTCTCCATACCCTCCCAAAAGACACCCCCGTCACTCGTACGTGCCACATTAGTAAACAGTGTATTCTTGAAAATAGTTTTCATCGCATTGGGATTTGTTGATGTTGCTGTACCAGGTGCAACCCCGAAGAATCCATTCTCCGGATTGATCGCACGTAGTCTTCCTTTTTTATCGAATCTCATCCAAGCGATATCATCGCCTACGCATTCAATTTTATAACCAGGCAGTGTTGGCTGCATCATTGCCAAATTTGTTTTGCCGCAGGCACTCGGAAATGCTGCTGCTATGTAGCGTTTCTTTCCTTTTGGATTCGTTATACCCAATATCTGCGAAACAATGGAAATTCACCGCTACAATCATTTTTATTCAGACTAAACGATAACAGCAGAGATAAATAATAATATTTGCGTGACCTTGGTTGCGTACAGAGCTCCTTTCGTAAAAGCATTCATTGAATTTGTGGTTTTGATTTCATAAATTATAAATCTTGTGATATTGAAGATTCTATATGCCTCTTTATATCAAAAATGACACTTCTAATTTTCTACAAAGCTCTTATGCAATCACGCATGGTTAGATTAATAGCAGTGACCAAAAAGGCCGATTTTACAATCTATGAACTAATACCATCGGATAAAATACTATTAGTGCTTTTGATTTGTTTAAACTCACCAGCATATGTTCAGCGAGCCATCCCTCCTTTTTGGCGATAGTCGATCCGATTCTAAGTGCAAAGCACTTTTTCCCGAGCAGCGAATTACCACCGTAACCACTTCCGTAAGACACAATCTCATTCTTAGCTGGTTTATGCAGGATAATTGTTCTATCTGGATCGCATGGCCATGATTGTTTGATTTTTACACTTGAATCATTACTTGGCATACCAACTGAGTGTAAACACTTGACAAAGTCCTCTTTACCAAGTACATCAAGTACACGTGATCCCATACGTGTCATTATTTTCATCGAACAAACAACGTAAGCTGAATCAGTTATTTCAATTCCTATTTTAGACAGTGGCGAACCAACTGGACCCATACTGAATGGAATTACGTACATTGTACGGTCTTGTTTTGGGACAAAGAGAATATATTTAATTAATTGTGGATACATTGTCGCCGTAGGATCAAAGGGGCGTAAGTGCCATTATTCGAAATTCTACATGAATTAATTTTTCTGGGAGAAGTTACACATTTTCGTTAATCAAAAAGAGAAAATGGCACTTACGCCCCTTTGATTGTACAGCGACGATATTAAGTAGCAATTAATGATTTAGGTGATTCAACGATCAATTACCTTTCATGCAGTCTGGAAAACGTTCGAGAACTGCTTGGTCCATGTCTTTTGGACTGATCCAGTTGCCGAGAGTTCCTTTTACACCTTCGCGAGGTGTTGGAATTGTTTCGCTCTTCATATCGGTACTGATGAAAGTCCGACTCTCTACGCGAGCTACGTCAGCTGGATTAGTTCTTGCCAACCAGCTAAAAATATTAGATGAAGAATTGTTAACGAAATAGGTTTCGACAATGCGAAAAATGAGGGAAAATTTCACAGTATATTGATCATTTTCGGTGAATAATTGAGTTTCCTGTTTTCGTGAATATTTCATCGATTCATTAATTTTGCAATGATTTTATGCAAACGGAACAATCGATCAGCATCAATAAATTCACGGAATTTCTGATGCAGGATCTTTTGATATACGCGTGGTATTATAAACGGCAGTTGGGAGTCAAGGACAGTTGAATATTTCAACGTAGAATTGAGGGGAGACCTGGGATTCATTAATTTCGGGATGAACTGTGGACCACTGAGAATTCAAAGGAAAAGCTATTTCGTTATACTCTGAAAATTTGCACAAATTCTTAGCGAAAAGTTCTTCAATCCTTTCGGAATTTCCGAGGAAATACTAAGTCCCTGAACTTTCGTTTTTATTTTCGTCATATTAACGTAACGAAGGACTAATAAATTTGTATACGAAGTTTTAATGAATTGAAGCTACTTGCAGTAATATTTCGTCATATTTACCAATTTTCGTATTTTGAGAGAGCTTCGATGCTTCCTTTCTTCTCCAACATCTTTAGTAGTGCTTCATGCTCAGCTTCGCTTCCATCGCAAATGTAAACCTCATCTGGTTTACAGAGCTTCACGCATTCCTCAATGTAGGCCCTTACTTTTGGTGCGAGCGGTACTGTCAACTTACTTACTAACGGAACTCCACAAATGTTGTCGTGGGAATCGTCTATAGGACTTGCGCTTTTGGCAGCATGTGTTGCCATAAGGTTTGTTACCCTGTGAAGAAAAATAATGAAATTACGATTTTGAATTCTGAAATTCTCTTTCGATAAGTTTCTGGACCAGTGTGATTTTTTTTCCACGTCAATAACCACGGCATCTGATTAAAAACTTTCCTATGACTTCGGGACAAAGCAAACGAGTATAACTGGCTTCTGACAATCTTAGATCAGTTGAGAGTGAAAGAGAGACACCGTTTAGAATCTGCACATCGGCTAGACGGGGGCGAGCCCCTCATTATCATAGATGCATCTTTCGTTTACAAAAATAAATGTAAAAAACTTTGAATTCATTGATTCTCGAAGTAAAGTGAATTATTCTTCATCAAATTCAAATGAACTTCGTACAAACGAGTTTCGCACAAAGTAACTTTCATGTTTCATTCTATAAAACTCAGTAATTGAAAGGAAAAAGTAATTAATCCAGACGTTTCACTTCCGCGAGTAAAAGTGCAGGAGTTTAATGTTAAAAATAAAACATTGCTCTACTTACTGCGGGTAAAACTTGTCAACTAAGTACGGCATCCTGTTCAATTTGTTTGACCTGGCAGCAATTCGATACGTAAATATTGTAAAATTCTTTGATTTAACAGCTGATCCACCGATATTCGAATTATCAATGGCTCTGAGAAATTTCGTGCATTTGTCAGTACCAAATGAATTTCTTCCAACAATTGTTGAGTATCCTCGTAATTTAGTGGTATTCCTCAGACACCCAGTCCCACCAATTGTCGATGGTTGTCTGGCAATTATCCACCCGATGCTCGTCATCTTGGCACTTTACCTCCCTAGCTCTTTTATATGCTGTTGAGTAAGCCTGAACAGAGTCCGAGGGTCGATTCCTCCTTGTTGTGATCTCTATCTTTTTTCTTTCTTTGTTTCTTTTTCTATTCTCCTTCCACTGGTCTTTGACGCGAGTTAATATCGACGAGACGAGCCTCCGGAAACTCAGCAGTGATTGGTCCTCGTGGCAAATGACTTTGATTTCCGGTGATTAGATTATTCGTAGTGGGGAGAATCAAACCTTGAATTTCGTAGGTTTTCAACTCGACGAATTATCTCAAAGTTTGCTTTCCACTTTATTTTCATCAAATTCTGATGTAATAAGCAGACTATTTTACGAACTCTTTAATGACATTTCTCGCTTCGATTCTACTTCAATTTCCTTTGGAAGAAAATTCTTTAATTCCAGAAATTAAGAAAAATGCTTTCTGATTAATTCGAAATTAACGATTCAAACTTTTGAGATTCGTGCTATCACGCACGCTCTCCAACAGAGGAGTGGAACGAATACTAAAGCCACACTGGGCTGATCGGCGTCTTCAGCACAGTAAAATAAGTGTATCGGTCGTCCCGGTTTTATACGAAAGCCGTTGGCCCCCTCGCTCTTCTATTTTTGCAGGCTGAAGCATTGTAAGACGCGTCTCAACGCATCATCAATTCATTATTATCTCTTAATTTTTGTTGATTAGTGAATACCCTAACGCAGTGGGCCTAAATATTATTTCTTGTTATTAAAAAAAATCAGTCATATTTTCGACGTAGTAAGACATTCATGTGAATTATCTTTTCTTGGTAATCTCAATATTTGTTAGAGACAAAATAGTTTTATGTTATTCTCGGTTATTTTTTCGGTTATCAGTTTATGAATTTCGATATTTTGGTTGACTCGCTGGGAGTGAGGAGTCTACGCTGTTACGTCTGACTACGACGAGATTCCACGAGAGAGTATCTCAAACATGACTTTGATTCTTGAGCATACTGACCAATGATGCGCAAGCATTTCGATTCGTAATAGAAGGAGTGAATGAGCTGGAATTCTCGGGTGTTGAAGACAAATCCACGCGTTCCGGGTACTTTACCCTACTCTCTGGCCTATTGATTTTTTTTTATTATTTATCAACCTATTGATATGATTTATTCTTTTTCAGTGTGAGATGAATGATTTTGTTAGAAAAGGGGAAACGTGAGACAGGGTCCGCGAACTTTCGAACTGGACTTGAAGCTTCTTTTTGAAATCGTTAGAAAAAATTCGTATTAATTGATGAATTGTTTATTTATGCTTCTTCGTCGTAATTTTTCGAGGTATTACGTTTTTCTTCATGTCTGGACTGAACAAATAAATTGATTCATTAAGTTTTATATTTTCGATCACAATCTGGCATTTACTAATCTTCCGGTAATTCGATTCAATACTTTTCTTTTAATTACGTACTTTGAATCATTCAAATTCTTTTTCGCATTAGCATTAGAGGTCAGAAATTAAAAGCCATAAGTTTCACAAACAAATGTTTAGTTCCTTAGATAAAAGAGAGTCCGTAGTTCATTTAGTGTCTGGAGTTTCATACTGATAATTTCAAAGAATTTATTTCTTTAATTGATAAAAACAATAAAACATTTCTATGTGAGATTTGGTTTGAAATAAATTTTTCGGAATGAGAACAAAAAAAAATCGTTTATCTCGGGTTTCGTGTTACTTTTATTATGTAATCTTGATTG
>JABSMS010020916.1:0-11206 GCA_018902275.1 Aleiodes sp. PSUC_FEM 10030003
TTTTTTTTTAATTTTCGAATGAAAAAAAAATATCAGCTTTTTGGGGTTTGTTTTTCATTCTGGTAAATTTGATTGTCAACTTATCTTCTTTAATTAATTTGGGTAAGCACTTGTCAGAGAATCTTGCATTTCTTATCGTTGCTTATTGTTTGATGATTTTATTTATTCAATTTATTTCATCGTAATTATCGCTAATTGAATTAGGAAAAAAATTTGGTGATGGAAATTTTTGCATTCGGGGCTTTTCTTTAATTAATCATCGGACATTATCTCTCCTAACTGAGACCACGATACTTGTCACTCGAAATTGGAGGGACTAACAACTCATTCACATTTAACACTCTATTCATCACAGTTATTTGAATTCATTTTTCAATTTTTTTTTCTTTCATTTATTCAAAAATTAATATAGTAGTGAAATGATTCTCAATTCTTTTGCAAATATCTTTGGAACGAGTGGATTCAGTGGAAAATGTCAGGAGATATTTTTTGTAGACAGTTTAACTCTCCACGAAGAAGGTCTCGTAACATTTTTTTCTAGACGCACTCGTTTTAAAAATATTTGCGAAATAAAGGAAATTCAATTTTTCAATTATTTCACTGCTGAATTCTCATGACTTCTCTTTGTGATTAATCAAATGAAATTCATAGAACCTTTTCATTGCAGGAAATTGCTAATTATCATTCAAAGCATCTTGATGCAATGATCATTTTTTTCCAGAATTAATAATTTATTAACGATTGTTTTCATTTATTTACAGATATTCAAACATGAGTTTCATCGTTGATCATCTCTTCCCAGCACTCAGGGAGGATGCTGCCGATGAATTCAGTAATTTTTCATACTGGCGGGATCCAATACAAGAATTACCAAATATCGGTGATTTATTGCGTGAATTGCAGGCAACTCAATAAATTATTCATTTGTGAATTTGATTGAGAAGATAAATTTAGTGATTGAGTGGAAAGAAGAGTTTCATGTTTCATAGAATATCCCGAAAACTAAGGGAGATAGGGAATTTTTTGCCAATACCTTTTTTGTAAAGAATTTCAAGAGCTACAATAAAGGTTCCCACGAAAATTCTTCTATCTCTGTTATTTACCGAGATATTCCAGAAAAACCAAAAGCATTGAAATTGATTCCCATTAAATTTTCATTTTGCCATCGGTTTCTTTAAAATAACTCGGAAAATAAGGGAGATGCAGAAATGTTCGCTGATACCTTTTTTGTAAAGAATTTTAAGGGCTACAATAAAGGTTCCTGCGAAAATTCTTCTATCTCTGTTATTTACCGAGATATTCCAGAAAAACCAAAAGCATTGAGAGTGATTCTCATTACATTTTTCATTTTACCATCGCTTTTGTTTTAATAACTCGAAAAATAAGGGAGATCAAGCATTTTCATACTGACCATTTTTGTAGCTCTTGAAATCGTCTACAAAAAAGGTCTTGACGAAAATTTCTCTATCTCCCTCAGATTCCGAGATATTTCAAAAAAATCTAGGAAACCTTTTTCTTCCACTCAACTACTAAACTCAATTATCAATTTCCCAATTATTTAAATGAACGCTCTTTGCTAAAGAGAATTAATAATGTCACTTCAACATCTGATTAAATCAACTGCTCAAGAATAATTTGGAAGAAAATAATAATTGATACTTGAATTTATTTTTTCATTCGAATCTTCATCAATTTAATGAAATCTTTCATTCTCCAATCGCTGGAGATCAATGAATAATTAATAAAAGAAAATACAATAAAATAAATAGATAATCGTCTCGTTCAAGCTAACTTTTGTACTCTAGAAGTTAAAAAAGAAAAATTGCAAATCACAATTGCTTGATAAAAAAAAATTGAAGATAAGAATCATGAATTGAAGAATTTTTTTTAGCTTTTTTTGAGTGTCAAGAATTTAAATATTCAGGGTAGTACTTACTCGTTGCTTTATGTAATTTCGTGGATGAAAGTTTGATTCATAGCAGGAAAAAATAATGATTAATTCAAAAGAGGCATTCCAGTGGTGTGGAACACGTTAGAAATTTAATTAATTTATTGTTTGAAAAAAATCATTTTTGTTAATTCTGAAGACAGGATTTTTTCAATTCTTTTTTTAAACTTAAAACTGTGTTTCTTTGATTTTGGAAATTAAGAAGAGGCCTACATAATTTAATTTGCCTTTTCCAGGGAATTTCTAGTCGAGAAATTTATATATTAATTTAAATGTAATTCTAAGATTAATTAAATTGAAGAAAATGGAAAGGAGAGAAAATTACCTTCTGTGTCTTGTCTAATGCTCGAGAATTAATATTTATTTTTTTATGAAAAAAAAATTTCAGTTCAAATTGGCGACAAATTTGTTGCCATAAAATTTTAGCTTTAAATGAAAATGCAATTTAAAATGAAAGAAAAAAAGTAAAAAATTTAATTAATTGCATTGTGATATTTTTTTGGTTGAATTCACAGAGAAAGTCGTAAATTTTCTTTGTATATTCCAATCTTGTGAGCCAGGAATTGACAAAAAGTTAATTTTTTTTTGTTCTGGTAATTGTAATTTTTTTATAATTTTTTTTTGTTATGACGAAATTTTTTTCTGATTTATTCAAAGGGAAAGATTGTGTAGAAACGACTGGAGCGTAATATTTTTTTTGCTTATTTGGTGACAGAAGGAAATTTTTCAAAGTCGCAGTGCGATTCTGTTTAACCAAAGAATTATCTTCTCATTTAAATAATTAATTAAAATCCATTGAGTAAAAAAAAAATAATGAAAAAAGTGGAAAATTAAAAAAAAAAAGTCATGAGTCTTGCGTTAGTTTTTTTTTCGTCATTCTGTGTATAGACTGTAGGCCATTATTTTATGTTCGTATAATTAAGAACAAAATTTATTATTTTCCGTATAAAAATGAGTATTAAGTTAAATTTAATTTAATTGATTTCCTTTTAGTTTAGATGAATATGAATTTTTTAAGAGATTGATTTAAGTGAAGTTCCATGGACCAGATAGATCTCACTCGCTCTGCACACGCTTGATGACTGAGGACTTTAAATTTTGAGGGAAAATTGCGAAACGAGATGAATTTATTTTTTCTTAAATTTTGTTTTCTTTAAATATTTCGGAAACCAACGGAGATACGAAAATTTTTATGGAGACCTTTTTTGTGGCTGTTTTTTCGCTTTAAAAAAGGATTCGAATGAAAATTCCTCTATCTCTCTTCGTTTCCGAGATATTCACAAAAACCGAAAGCAATTCCAATTTGATTTCGTGGATTTCTTAACCTTCCTTCAATCTTTTGTAATTATCTCGGAAAATAATGGAGATACGACTTTTTTCATCGAAACCTTTTTTGTAGCTCTTTTTTCGCTCTACAAAAAAGGCTTGAACGAAAATTTTTCTATCTCGCTTCGTTTCCGAGATATTCACGAAAATCCAAAGTAAAAGAAATTCACCTCGTTTTATTCACCTCTTCACTTCAAAATTGCATTGAAGAAAACTGTGTTTCTCTAATTCAATGAAAAATCGGCATGATAAAATTAATGAATTAAAATAAAATTATTTTCTTCTCGAATGTTATAATCGCCTGGAAATGTTTGAGCTTCAGCTAAATGTAATGAATGTCCTTTGTAGTTCGTAAAATGTGAAAGAATGACAGTGAAAAATACACGATATATAATCAGCTTAATTATAATGTTTTTAATTACCAAAATCCTCAAATTTTTTTCTCTTTAATCAATTTTAAAAAAAAATACAGATTAAATTTTTTTTCGGAATTTTTAAGAAGAAACAATTTTTCAAATTTCTCTTATTTAATAATAAAATTGACGTTTTAATTAATCAAAAATTCTTCATTTTTTTGCTCTACTCATGCGTTTTCCTCTCTTCGGTCTCTCTCTCATTATTTCCTCAATATCGGACAATTCAATTGAATCAATTGACGTTGCACTTCTCTGGCGTTTAGCATCGAAATGAGAAATTATCTTCGGATTTATTGATTTTTGAGAATTGTAAAATCGATTATAAATCAACTGGAAGATTCAAAAACGATAAAATATATTTTTTCCAATAATTCAATGATTCTTGTTTTCATTTATTCGTAAACTTACATAGCAGATAAAGGCGAGTAGGAAAATCGTGTAAACAGGAAGACTCATGATAAAAAAGGAGTATAAAAAAATATTTGCGATAATAAAGACGTCAAAACATAAACTTATCAGACTTGCAATTTAGTTTTTCAATCAAACGAACGAAATGACAGATTCTCAGTTATTCTATGATTCTACATTCAATTGTTTTTAATCCATTGAAACTCGAGAGAATTATTGATGTATGTACAAATAGTTTTTATTAATTAAAAAATAATACAAGATATTTTTTTTATACTACGTCTCATCAACGTCTTCAGCCTCCATGGCTTCTTCCGCCGCTTCTTCCTCGTTGGTTTCAGGAACTTCCTCTCTCAGATGAGTGTATCCCTTCTTCTTCGAGTAAATACCGATGGGTATGAGTTTGAACGTTGCTAATTGCTTTCCAAGAAGTTTCTGAGTGAAGATGAACGAGAAATTAATCGATTGAATAAAGATTATTTACGAATTTACTGGAAGTAAATGAAAAAAACAGGGAATTTCATGTTAAAAGATTGGTTCTTTTGGAATATTCCGGAATTTAGGACATGGATAATTTTTTATCCTAAACGTGGAAACCTTTTTTGTAGCTCTTAATTTTCTATACAAAAAGGATTCTGAGAATTTTCTTCTCGTAGATTCCAAGGTTTTCGAAGGAAATGTAATGAGTTGAATTTTCTGTAACTTAATTTTTTCTATTTTATTGATTATCTTCAAAACTGAGGGAGACAGCGAAAATTTTGTGGAAACCTTTTTCGTAGCTCTTGAAATTCTCTACAAAAAAGGTTTCTTGTGCATTTTCTCTGAAGCTACTTGTTTCATAGATATTTTTGAAATAAGCTGCAGATAATTTTTTTGCGCTTTCCTTATTTATCAATTCGCTGATTTCATCAGCGTATTTTCGGGAATATCTCGATATCTAAGGAAAATAAAAAAAAATCATGAAACCTTTTTTGTAGCTTCCTTTTTCCTCTACAAAAAAGGTCGTTGAAAAAATTATCCGTCACCGTCAGGTTTCGAGATATTCCGGTAAAACCGATATTAAAAAAATATTCATGTTACTTTATCCTCACTTTTATTGCAATATTTTTAAAACTATAGAAGATACGGAAAATTTTAGAGAGAACATTTTTGTAGCTCTTGAAATTCTCTACAAAGAAGACCTGCAAATTTTTTCTAAAGCTCCGCGCTTCGTAGATATTTGCAGTAGAAGCTGCAACTTTTTTATTTTTTTTAATTGCTTCTGAAGCCTTGAGTTGGGCTCATTCAGCATGAAAAAGAGAGAATTCGTACAAAATCTCTATAAGAGCTATTAAAAAAAATTGCACATAATTTCTCTGTAACATTTTTCTTGAGTTTTTCTTATGTACCACTTCACTGCTGATCTCATCATCAGTTTCTCCTGATTATCCCAGAATCTAGGAGAGATAGAGAAAAATTCATGAAACCTTTTTTGTAGCTTTCTTTCCCCTCTACAAAAAAGCTCCCGAAGAAAATTTACCTACGTCCCTTAGTTTGAGATATTCAAGAAAAACCGATTTTTCCGGAATCTAAGCCAGATAAAAACATCATGACGTTCTTTGTACTCTCTTTCTCCTCTACAAAAAAAGATCACAAAAATTTCCCCATCTTTCTCAGTTTTCGATATATTCCGCATCAAAGCCTAAAAAAAAAAAAATTCCTGAAAAAAAACTCACCAAAATTCTTGCCTGTTCAGGTGTTAGTGCCACACCCTTCTTACAGACCTCAAACTCCTTCAGCAAAGTGACAACACCTTTCTGTAGTGCCGTTGGCATTCCCAGTTGCCTCAAGTGCGGCTCAATTGCATGTGAAAAATCAGGGAGTGGTCCCTCCGGCAAAACAATTGTCTCATCAGGAACGAATCCAGCTCTAGCATAATCCTCATCGCCGTACTCCTTCATCCAGTTTAAAACGTCTTTCTTCGATTTATCAGTGAACAAAAGGCCACACTGGCCCCTCAGCACCATCGCCATTTTGTGAATACCATCAGCAACCTCGGTCTCCGGGGTTAAACCAAATCCGTGTGCTATTATCTTGTTTTTACCGAAGAAAAAACGACTGCCCGACCATTCCTCTCTCAAGGTCTTCAGTTTATTGTTCCGCATATTGCTGAATGTGAATAGTATCACACGATTGTACTTTTCTACGCAGGCTTTCACATCCTCGAGGATGTGGTCCTTCAGGGCTTTTCCTTTTTTGCTGGTTTTTGTTAAAGAAACTGAGAAAGTTAAATTAATAGTTATTTTTTGAGGAAAATAGCGCCAGTTAATAATTGTCGATGATTCTTTTTTTTTACTTATTTATTTTTTATGTTTATTATGTCATGAAGTGAATAGACCAATGAATGAACCATCAAGATCATGTCATACTTTGAAGAATGATTGAAAAATTGTAGAGGCTTGTGACTATTCACAACTTTGAACAATTCATGTTCATGATAATTTACTTTAGTTGGAATTATTAAATTCATTTGTACAATTTTGAATTTTTCTCGAATTGAACTGATTCAGTTCTTATCAATGGAAAATTTAATTTTAGCATAATTTCTAACAGAGAAATGTTTTTTTTTTAATTTTGAGAAAAAAAACGGAAATTTTTGAGAAGAGTGGGGTAAAATGGACCTCCATTGATAATTGTAAAAAATCGTGAAAGTCGTATTTGGAATATTTTAGAAAATTTATTTTCTGCATTGCAAAATTGTAGAAGAGAATTTAAGTATCTTTTTCTCTTATAAAATTTTAGAGTTCGGGAATTTGTTTCTTGAAAATTTTAAAAAATTGTACTTTTTCCATAATTTTGTTTTTTTTTAATTCTCATTTTTATTGCAAAAAATTGTTAATTCGGTATCCATTCCATTCGGAAACAAAACGCGAATCTCAGAAAGTAAGGAAGATATAAAAATCCTAGTAATTGTCTTTTTTGTAGCTTTTTCGATCCTCTACAAAAAAGGTCTCCACAACGATTTCTCTATCCCGCTTAGTTTTCGAGATATTCAGCAATGATTGATCAATAGGATAGAACAAGATGAATCGCTCCAAATTCGTGTCCGGTTTTTCTGAAATATCTCGAAAACTGAAGGAGGCAGAAATATTTTGGTAATAATCTTTTTTGTAGCTTTTGTTATTCTCTACAAAAAAGCTCCCAACAAAAAAATTTCTATCTGCCTTATTTTCCGAGATATTCCAAAAAACCGTAAGAAATCCACACAATCTATTTTTTAATGAATTATGGAAAAATTTATTTTCATATTCTTTGCAAAATTTTAAATTCAATTGAAGTGAACGTTTCAGATTTTTTCTGACTACTTTCTGAGCTAACTCTGCTAGTGTTCAATTATTTACTGTTTTCAGAGGTTAGTTTGCTTGCTCAACGGTTTTAGGAAAGAGAGAAATGACTTTTGGAGTAAAAAAATATGGAAATTCAATCTTACTCTTCTTATCTCTCTTTGACTTCGGCATTTTCACGGATTATAATTATCTCAGCGATCAAATAAACTCAATTAAATGCACAAATCTTTGTTGATTGGATTTTACTTTGTGACAACCATGTGGACACGTTAGTTTCACATTTGAAAATTCGAAGGACAGCGCTCGCGTCGCTTTTTATCGCGCAGGCGCACAACAAACTGCCCGTGAATGGGTTCGGTCGCGTTTGCATCGAGAAAAGCGGAAAATTTTCTTATTTTCTTTTCGTTCGCCGTCGCTTAAAAAATTCGGAGCTAATGATGAAACAAATTCCTGAGTTTTCCCTCAAATTATAGAATTAAAGATTGGAGTCTGCCATTGAAACAGAAATTAATTAAACCTCGACACTCAAAAATTTACGTTCTCATTATTTTGTGAATATCTTCGAAACGAGTGGGTTTAGGAAACAATATCAAGAGACTTTTTTTGTAGGCAATAAAATTCTCTACAAAAAGTGTCTCTTGACAGTTTCGCCTAAACCCACTCGTTTCAAAAATATTCGCAAAAGAATGCGCTGAAATTTTGTTGCTTCATTTCTTTCTTAACTGCAAAATTAATCGCAAAGAATTTCCTAATTAAATAAAGAAAACTCAAAATTCCCTGAAAAATTCCATCCAATAAGTTTCCAACACCAATTTCAAATATTGAGTTACCGAAAAAACTCCTAAAGATGTCGCTAACCACCAACAAAATGGCGTCGCAGGCTACGTTCAGAGAATCCCCAAAATCCTATAAAAATCCGCAAAAAAATTGACAGGACTAATCATTCAATTTTTCCATCAAATTAATTTTTAAAAACTCCGAAAAATCGAATAAATTCAATCATAAATAATTTTGGCGAAACGGAAGTTGCGTGTGAATTAAAACGTATCCCCAATATGGCGGCTTCCGTCAGTCGCAGCTAGTGCACTCTGTGAGATCGTAGTGAACGGTGAGACATTGTAATACGTTGAAGCCTCAATTTTCCAGGCCGCTAACTGCACTCGATTAGGTGAGTAATAAAATTCAATGAATGTAAATAAACAAATTAATATAATTAATAATAACTATTATAATTAATACAATGAGTTAAATGGTTATTAAAGTGCAAATTGACTGTGAACTGTCTGTGAATAATTCGATCTCGTGTGAACCCCGTAGCCATTGAAAAAAAAACTCACACTGTCCCCTTTAGTTATATTTCCAATTAAACAATTTGAAGAGTTTAAAAATCCGAGAAATCGTGACGTTATTATTTTATCAGTGAATTAATAATTTCGGGGAATTACTCACTGATGCCATTTTGTTAATGGCACGTGAGGTAAATTGGGACAATTTTGAGAGGGTGACAAAAAAAATCAGCTCATATTTTACGTCCCCGGTCATGCGATCCGAATGCGGCTCAGTCGTGCGGTAATGACGCACGCCACGCGCAAAGAGACGTCTCCTTTTTTTTATTTTTTCGATTTCTTTTCTCTCTCTCTTTTTTGCACTTCAGGGTGGCCATCTTTGCCTCTCTCGCCCGGCAAATTCCGCCTTCACGTTTTTTTTATTTTTTGGCGGCGGAAATAAAAAAAAAATCAGTGAATAGAAGAGGTTTTTTTTACATTTTTATATTTGGGTTTTTGGGTGTGGAAAGTGTGTTTTTTTTCTCACTAGTTGGTAGCGATTTTTAGTTACATTTTCGAATGACGTAGTTGGAGACGACAGGGGAGTGTCCGGGCGCCATGTTGCCTTTGACCTGCCGGCTACGCCGGACTTTTTATTCATGATTATTTTTTTTTGCGTTACATTGTTTTCGGGAGTTGGAGAAGAATTTTTATGGGGTTTTTATGAAGATTTTTTTGAGGGAATTTGGGGGTTTTTTATGGGGGAATTGGTTCAGTGGGGGATTTTTCGTGGAGAAACGGATGATTGAGACTACTGCGTAATTTTTGTGGACTCAGTGGAACGCATATCCTTATATGGAATGGGAGATTAGTCCAATGCCAATGTCGTATTTATTTTAGAAAATTTTCTTGGGAAAATGTTGAAAAAATCATTGGATTTTTTTTCTCAAGTTTATCAATCTAGAAAAAATGGGAGTTTTTATATTTAAAAATTGTTTTTGTATTTTTCAATCAATTGTTAATTATAGATTTGGCATTTCCAGAATTTTCCGACGATGAAAAACGTTTTTCACGTTTGCAATGATTTTTCAATCAATTATTTATAAATTTAATTTACCGAATGGGAATTATTGAACGATCAATTCATTTTCTACATTTCCCACTGTATTTTAATTTTTATCTCATTTTTGTTCGATCCGATCGTAATTTTTTTGTCATTTTTTTAATTTGAAATTTTTGGGGAATTTGGATTTTACAATAATGCCAAGTTTCAATCTCCACTATCGGACATTACGCTTATGCTCACGTCACTCCGAACTAAATTCTAAGAATTATCAGATAATTTTCGATACCGCTTTTTCCGGTCAACGGATTATCGATTATTCGGATCGATAAAATCTTCGATTTCAGTGATTTTTCAATCAAACGTTCCGTGTCAATACTGTAAATTTTTTCAGCAATAATTCTACTTGATTGCGAATAACAACGAGCAGTTTTTCATTGACCACAGTTTATCAATCGATTGATTTTTTTTGTAAGGAAATAAAAAGAGGAAATGAGTCAATTCTCACTTCGGAGTTTTCTTCGAATATCTCAGAATTAAAGCGAGATGGAATTTTTTTTTTGCTGAGAGCTTTTCTGCAGAGGAAAAAGAGAGCTACAACAAAGTTCTACGAAAATTTCTCTATCTCCCATAGATTCTGAGATAATCACATTTTATCAAATATCTCCGAAACTAAATGAGATACGAAATTCTTTGTGGTGACCTTTTCCGTAGCTCTGATTCTCCCCTACAAGAAATGTCATGAAAATTCCTTACATTCAATTAATCACTGAGATATTTAGGAATAGCTGATAAAAAATTGGAAAAAAATTATTTCTCACTTTGCAATTTCTTCTTAAAAAAATTGAAATTTCATTAAATATCTCAGACACTAACCACGATAGAGGAATTTTCATGGAAAACTTTTTTTGTAGGGAAAAAAGAGCTACAATTTTTTTTTCACTCTATAGATTCTGTGATAATTCACCAAAAATGATAAGAAGTAAATAATAATAATTTCTCACTTTGCAATCCGCTTCTTATTAATTCACATTTTCTTGAATATCTCGGAAGCTAAACGAGACACAGAATTTTCTCCAAAGGCCTTTTCTGTAGCTCATATTCACCTCTACAACCACGTCTTCCCAAAAATCCAATCTCCCTTGGTTCCTAAGATAATTAATAATTATCTTCCCAATGGAACGGAGAAACAACGTTAAATGGCAATGTCAAATTTCGTTTCTTTCAAATATCCCCCAGAATAATGGCGATATAAATTTTTGCTGACGTTCTCGTAGCTCCATTTTTCCCCAATGAAAAAAAATCAACAAAATTAGAAAAGTCATCACGGCACTGATTAATTATCGCGCATTTTTTCCCTCACTTCTTGATATTACAAAAAAAAAAGTTTTCATTCTGACATCTCTCCACTCGACGTGTTAGTAAAGGTAGACAGCCCCCCCCCCCCCCCCCCC
>JABSMS010020927.1:0-11205 GCA_018902275.1 Aleiodes sp. PSUC_FEM 10030003
TTAAATGCGTTCCTCCAATTTCTCATTTTTTTCCTCAAATGAAATAATAAAAATTCTACAATTCCCTAAACTTCATAATATCTCCCCAAAAATTAAATTTCATCTCAAAATTTTTCCAATTTACCACTGTTTTTCTATTTCTCTTCAATCATGTTTCAACTTGAACAAAACGAATTTTCCCCATCTTCATTCCTCCCCCTCCAAAAAAAATGCGTTCCTCCAGTGTCTAACCAATTGCATATAACTCATATCCCGCTTGACATCTCCCCCCTGAATTTTTTCCATCCGTTCCTTCTTTTTTCCTTCAATTTTTTATTTTCACCGACCATCCATGCATATCCCCACCCATACATACATACAACGATACACACGTCCATCCAGCCCATCTATCCCATCGAGAAAAGGAAAGAGGCGAAGCGAGAGAGAAAGATAGTTTTTCCCGCCCGTTTTTCCACTCCCACTTTAAATCCCCCTTCAGTCCCAATGCATTCCAGTGTATCCTCGCGTATATCCCTCTCCTCCTACTCTCCTCAACGCGGCAAGCGTGTAGTTCGCGTTGTTTTATTTGGCTCTACGGGCGTGCCTGCGAGGGCTCACTGTATGTGCACCAGAGAAAAAAAGAAAGAGAAAAAAAAATAAAGAGAGAGAGAAAGAAAGAGAGAACGAGAGAGAGAGAGAGAAAAATAAAAAAAAACAGAGAGAAAGAGAGAAAGAAAAAGAGAGAACGAGAGAGAAAAAGAGAGAAAGAAAGAGAGAGAGAGAGAGAAAAAAATAAAAAAAATAAAGAGGAAAGGGAGCGATGACATCGATTTTTTTACCCGTTGCTAATCTCAATGCTTCTCCTCCCCCTCTCTCCCTCCCACCCACCACCCCCTTGTCTACCTAGCTCCTGTGTTCTTCTCACTCAACCTCCCGAAGCCCCCGAGAGCCGTTCTGTATTTTTTTTTATTTTTATAAAACTTTTTTTACCACCTAGAATCGTTGCATGTGCATCGAACACATTCGAAAAGAAGGAATAACCATTTTTCCGCGGGGTGTTCGGCTCGTGTTTATTTCTCTCTTTATGGAAGCTCTCTCTCGGTCCTTGGTCGTTTTTTCCCAACCCTCTTTCACTGTCGAACGTGGATCACGGGAAATTAAAAAAAAAATGAAGAAGGATGTGAAGAGGATGCAAACCAACATCCATTCCGCGAAACGAATTTTTTTCATGTTTTTTTTTTTATTTTTTTTTAAGGTGTATTGGAGGAATATATTTTTTTAGGCTATCTGGAGAGGTGGCGTGGGAGTTGAGGCATTTTTTGTATTTGGCGATATTTTTTTAAGCGAAATCGAAAAAATTGGGAATGGAAAATTATTATTTTTGGGAATATGTGGAATTTTTTTGGGGAATTTCACGAGGAAACGATTTTTTTATATTTTTTTTGTGCAAAAACTCGTTTGAAAAATGTTTTGAAAATTACTTCACAACTTTCTTTTTGTTCGTCTCGAATTTTTCTAAGTTTCGCGAAAATTTATGAAGATAAATATCGCCCTAGAGTCAAAAGGGCGTGAGTGCCATTTTTAAAAATCTACAAAAATTGAATTTATTCATTTTTTTCATAAGAATAATAACTTACGCCCTTTTAATAATCAGCAAGGAAGAATGGCACTTACGCCCTTTTGATTCTACCGACGATGTAATCTTTGATGCATTAAAAAAATAAAGAATTAATTATATTGTTGAAAAAAAAAAAATTAAAATTCAACAAATTAAATTTCAAAATCGCAATTTTAATTCTAATTAATGCAGAATTATTTTTGAATTATTATTAATTCATTGCTGCAATGTTTTTTTTGCAAATATGTATCAATTAGTTGATTAATTAAAACACTTGATTCTTTTTTTATTGCAGACGGAAATAGCGAAACGTTTGAGCGCAATAATATCACAATTGATTCCGTTTCTGGCGCAAGAGGTGAGTTTACGTGAAAAATAATTGAATAATTATGAAATAAATTATTTCAGATCATAAAGTTGATGGATTTTCAAACTTAACTGTAAGTGCCATTTTTTTGTGAATAACAAAAGGACGTAAGTTACAATTTTTCTGAAAAAATAAATGCAACTTCAATTTTTTTATATTTAAATAAAAAATAGCACTTACGCCCTCTTAACTCTAGGGCTACGATATTTCAAAAATAATCCATTGGATTTTATCAATTTTCATGAATTATTTAATCCAAATAAATTTCTGAACGTAAATTTTTTCGGATTTTTCCGAAAATCATGAATTTTTGGAAATCCGTAATTTTGATGATTCAACATAAAAAAAAATACTAATTTTTTTTCTGTTTTTTTTTCATTATTTAATTGGTGAACTTTTGGAATGAAGCGAATGAAAAAAAATCAATGGCCCAACTGTTGAATTTTATAAAAAAAATCATCTATTTGAAGACTCATTAACTGAATAAATCACTTGCTATGATTTTTTATTTGCGCGGTTGGAATTAACTCAGCCGTTGAGGGTAGCCGCTTCACCATCCGTATAGGGATAATGTTTCCCCACTCTACGGAAAGTTTTTACCCTGGGGCAATGAATTTTCTTTCAATTGCAGAGTGATTATTATAAATAATGGATTCTCAAGTTCTTTGTTGTAATTCTATTATTTTTTTCATGATTAAAGAAAAATTGAGAAATTCATTTAATTAGGTGATCGCGTGGTAAACGCGTTTTTCTAATTTTCCTAAATTTTCCAAAAAAAAAAAACATTAATTTAATTTTATTTCTTTAAAGATTTCAAAGAAAAGAAATTCATAGTTCCTTCCTTAATTTCCTTAATTTTTGATAATTTTTCGAAGCGAAAAAAAAATGATGCGAGTAATCAAACTTTTACGTAAATAATTATTAGTCTTAAAAAAATCCGAAAAAACAATTAAATTAATTGAATTAAATTAAAAAAAAATCATAATTTAATCAAATTAATTTTACTTAATTAAATGTTAAGGACAGAATTTTCAAGATATAAAGAACTAAACAGGGAATTTACAGCGGAAGCTAAATCCCGGATAATACCTAAATTTTTGAATCCATCTTCTCTCCATTAAAAACAATCTCAATCCTGAAAATCCTTTGATTTCATTTTACTTGAAATTGATTGTTAATACCAATTGTAAAAAAATCATGACATGATTCTATAACGGCAGAATGATTTCAGCATCAGCAGCAAGTAGCTAACGCAGTCGAGAGAGCAAAACAAGTCACAATGGCGGAGCTCAATGCGATTATCGGGGTGAGTTTGTTACTGAAAAATACTGGCATTGATAAAACATTCCAAAAATCGAAGGAATCTATCCTTTCACCCTAACAATATGGCGATCGACCTGGAAAACCTGGAAAAGTCGGGGAATTTGAAATCCGAATTTTTTCGCCGGGAAATTTATTTTTGAAAAATTGCGAAATGTTCAACAATTGAAAAATTCAAAACCTCCATTTTCTATGAATGCATTTTTTTTTAAGATTCTATTTCTCAATTTATCTTCAATTATTGATTGATCTAATGAATATTTTTTTTTTCAATTTTACGAACAACAGCAGCAAGGCTTGCAGCAGTTCTTGGTGAGCATTTTTCCTTCTCAAGGATGCCGAGTGACTTTGAAAAAATGGTAAACCGAATTTGCAAAAAATTCCATAATTATTAGGAGGATCTTTTTATTTATTGAAACAAACATTTATTTAAAAAAAGAGGATTCTTCTAATAATCATGAAATTTTCGTCGAAAATCGTGTTTAAAATTACACTATATGCTCAAACAATTTTAGAATTCTCTAATTATTTTTTACGGAGTTATGATCGATTTTTATAAATTTCCCATTTACCTAGTGACAATTTTTTTTTCATTTTGTAGCTTAAAAAAGAGCTTCAAAATGAGAAAATCTTTGAATTTCATTCTGTCGATCTCGAATTATCGACGACTGAAGACATCCCACTTTGCCCCACTCTCCCCTACATTTAATATCATTTTATTATTAATTTTCTCTGATAATTTCTTCAAAAAACTGCTTTTTAAATTATTTTATGAACAATCCATTCGGTTTTGTCAATTTTTGTTCATTTTTCCAAAGTCGCCCAACATCATTAAATGTTGCGAATCTTCAAAAAATAAGAAATTATTCCTAGAAAATTCAATGAATTCTTCAATTTCCTCAGCAACAACTCCACGCCCAACAATTACCCCACGGTACAATTGGTGTGACATCAGTAGCACCAGCTAGTATGTTGAGTTTCGCTGGTGCTGCAGCAGGAGTACCACCTCATTTAGCACCACCACAACATCAAGCGGCGGCAGCAGCAGTAGCAGCGGTACAGGCTCAAGCATTATTAAAATCATCAGATCTTCAACAACATCGTAGTGCAGCGGAAACGCCCGAGGATAGAAAACCAATAACTTTACCAGACGACAGGCACAGGCGTTCAATATCGCCTGGTGAAAAATTTAGAACAAGAACACCGGACATTGAGAATGATTCGAAACGAAGAAAAGAGGAAAAACTTGGTCACGTGAGTATTATTTCATAAATTAATCGAAATTAGTCAAAATCCGCAAAGATTTTGCTTGTAAATGAAGAGAAAGCACCAAAAAATCATCATGAAAATCGAACCCGGATCTTCCGATGTCGCATCGGGTACTCTACCGATTGAATTATCCAGCGCTAAGCCAATTTCCTTTACGGATTTTCCAAAAAAAAAATGTCCCTCACCGGGATTCGAACCCGGATCTTCCGATCTCGTGTCGGGCACTCTACCGATCAAGCTATTCAGTGCAATTTGAATTGTTGTCCAGATATGCCTCAAATCATACATACACAATCATATTGTTGCCCTAGAATTAAAAGGGCGTGAGTGCCGTTTTTACTTGCTAAATAATAAAATTGCGTAAATTAGCATTCTTATGAAAAAATCGATGGAAATTCAATTTTTGTAGATTTTTTAAAAAATGACACTTACGCCCTTTTGACACGAATAATCGCACTCTAAAAAAACACTTGCACTGATTGCATTACATAACTAATCACCACAAATCTCCCGATCGTTCTAATGAAATGATAAAGACCCCAAAAATCTCATCAATTCCCACAAAAAAAGGACAAAAACAACAAAGTCAATTGCCATTGTTTTGAGTGAGGTCAAGGCCTCGAAGACGACCCCAAATGGATTTAACGTTCACCGTAATTAAAACGGTGAAAACAAGATAGGGAATCTTCTAAATGTCTGGCAACCTTATTTTTTCCGTTGAATCTTCCAACAACTCAACGTCCACCTAAATTGGATTATTTTTCTCCAACAATATATATGTGGATATATACATGTATTTTTATCCCGCCTCCCTCGCTGTAGAAAAGACCCCCCTATCCTTTAATGCTTCTCCTATTTGTCTTCGTCCACTACGACATGTAGACTGTGTCGTCGCTTGGGTCGTTCGCCTTCTTCAACTGGTTAACCCCACGTATTTCAGTTTAAAACAGCTGAGAAATTCTACTTGTCCATCATCAATCTTCATTTCTTATGTTTTTTGTTCTTTAAAAAAAAATGAAGAAATTCGTTTCTCTTAATTTCTCAATTGTTTTTGCACACTTCGAGAGTGATAAAACGAATTAATACGTGTCAGAAAATTTTTGCAACGGTCAATTAATTAATTGCAATTTTTATTATATACTTTATCGATGAAGAATTAAATCAAATAAATTAATTTGATTATTTTTATGTTATATGAGTAAAAAAAGTACACTTTTATATTCATGGAAACATAACAGAGATAGAGAAATTCTCGTCGCCCTTTTCAACGAAAAGGTTGGAACAAAAATTCCCTATAAAATCGGATAACAAAGAAGAAAAACGATGTAATCCAACCACAGTCTTCCGAAATATCTTGAAAAATAAGTGACATGAAATTTTCGTTGTATCCATTTGCATAACTCGCATGTTCCACAAAAAAGACCCCGAAAAAAATTCCCTATATTCCCCCATAAAAAACCAAATAATCTCTCGAGAATTTCTTATAATCCCGTGGATCAATGTGTACACATTACAGTCGTGAGACAAAAGTTTTTAACTGCAGAGAGACTAAAAAAGAAACGTCAAAATCAACCAGGAACAATACCAACCTAACCCAAACATACAAACGGTTGATGTACGTCTGTGTAAGAGTAAAAATGTAGGAAAGAAAAGGGTTGAATTTTTCATCTGACCACGTCGAACCAATTAAAGTGGACCACGGTTTTGCCATCCCCTCCCCCTCTTTATATCCGGCCACCCCCTCTCCCCGGCCACCTCTGTCATCCTCCCCTTCCCTCCTTGTTCCCCTTTCTTTTCTATTTTTTCCCCTTTTTTATCTCCCATTGCTTTTTCCCTCTTGCTTCCTCTTAAAGCCGTTCACTCACGCTCGCCCAACTCGTTGGGATTTTTTTTCGCGTCACGAGGCGGTGTAATTTATTTGGCTACCGGGTGCCCGGGAAAGATCGAGAGAGAGAAAGAGAGAGGGGGAAAAAAACTAGTGGATAAAGAGAGAAAGAGAGAGAGGGGAATGAAGGCGGTTTCAGTTTATTTTGTGGGTCCTAGCTATACCCGGAGCTCGTCACTGTCCAACGCCGTTGGTTGGTTGCTTTTACTCCCTCGCTACAATTTTTTTCTTCCTCTTTCTCTCTTCCTCTTTTTGCTCCTCTATCTCCAGCCCCTCGACCCATCTTTTTTCCATTTCATTTTTGCCATGTTTTTTTTTTTGAGGTCATTTTTTCTTTTACGCTTATTTATTTATATTCTTGTTTCAAATCTTTTTTTAAGTACTTTTCAACACATTTACACTCGTCTATTACTCTCGCATATGATGGGGATTTTTGTTGTTTTTTAAAGACAGTGATTTAGTGGTAATCTTATTTTAATTCTCCGAGAAGTTAGTTGGGGCAATTTCTAGGGATTTTTACGGATGGGGAATTGGCAGAGGGAATTACTGGAAATTACTAGGAGGAAAGGTTCGTTTGGGATGAAATTTTTTTGAGATCTTTATTGTAGGAATTGAGAGAATAAATTCGTCTGGGGAAAAATTGGACCGAAAATAACTAGAAATTATTAGTTCCTTAAAATTCATCCTCAAACGCGATTAATCTCTAAAATTTCGGGGGCATGGCTACGATTTGGAGAGAAGATGGGATAAAAATCACCAGAAGTCACTAGATTCTATTTCGGCAGTTATCCAGGAACATTTACGTCTAGGGTAAAAATAGAACGAAAATAACTAGAAGTCGCTAGTTACAAAGAGATCCGTAGTTATCTAGGGATATTTTTATTAAAGACAAAAAACTATAAAAACCCTAGAATTTAATCAAAAAAGAGATAACTTCAGGTACTTTATCTCATCATTCACCCACTGAAATCCGATAAAACCCCTAGAATTCCCTATTTATAAAAAAAACTCAGAACTTCATAGCTCTGAAATATAATTTAATATTCTTTCCCTCATTTAATAAATCCCCATCTTTCCTTCCATGCAACACTTTCAAAAGAGATGTTAGAACGAAAATTTGAAGTGCACAATTGTTTATACTTACGTGTTCATAAACTGAGGACGAGGGGAGGCTGGGAGGGGGTGGGGGCAAGTGAAAATTGTTAGCGAAAAAGAAGCGGAAAAGGGAGAAGTGAAAGAAAGAGGAAAAAGAGAAGCTCGTATTTTTTTCCATTTTTTTACTAAAAAAAAATGTATAAAAAGAGAGGAAAAAAAAAGGTAAACCTCTGGAGACGAGAGGAGGGTGGCTATGATGACAAAACACTCGCTCTGACCTTCCGCGTGATGGAGCGAGAGAGAAAGCGGGTGAGTTCAGGTTAGGTTTTGAGGTGGAATGGGAAAACGTGAGGAGGAGGTGGGAGGAGAATGGAATGGGAAAAAGAGGAAAGGGGTTGGTGTGAGCCGAAGGGGACACAAGGGGCTCGTGGAAATGAAAGAGGATGAAACGAGTTGGGTTTGAGGGAATAAAGATGGAGAATAGCGGGAAAAGGAGGGATGAGAGGAATAGAGAGAGGAGGATGGGAAGCGACTGAGGCGGCAGGTTTATATCCATCATTTTGTATTTCTCGCAGACATAAAAATCTATACTATCCCAACCGCCCTCAACATTTCCCACCCACGCGATCCCCAGAACCTCTGCATCACACCAACAAAACTCATCCCTCATTCTTTATCAACAAATTTTTTTTTCTTGCTTTCTCTTTTGAATTTTTCATTTCTTTGTTGGTCTCGAGAAAAAGAAACATTTTTTTTATAATTTATGTTTTCTTTGGAAGTTTGTTATGAGGTTTGAATTTTTTCGAATTGAAGTCTCACGGAATTGTGACGAATTTTTTTTTTCATTCTGAACTCAATTCTTGGAGAGGAGAATGATTTAATTCCGATGAAAAAAATTCGGATTTTTCTCGATTTTTTTTTGCGTAAAATCACTCATGTGAAATGGAACTAAAAAATGGGGAAAAAAGCTGTAACAGAACTCTAGAAATTTGAAGTAGTTGAGAAGTAGGAAGAATAGTGTATTGCCTAGTCGAGTGCAAGCTTTAATGCTATCATTCTGTGCTTAAAACGTTAGAAGAGAGAGAAGAAAAAGAGGGAGGGCCCGAAGTGGTGTAAAAATAAATGAAATAAAAGGAAGAAGAAAGAAGTGAATTGAGAAAGAAAGAAAATAGAATGAAGTACAAAAACGATGGAATAAGGGGAAGTTGATGATGGTCGTTCGTGGTCTGAGCAGTGTACAGTGAATGGAACTGAAAGGGATGATAACATTTGTATCATATTTAACGGTAGAACGGTCAGGATAAGGGGTGGAATATACACCAATTTCCATCCTACCCCACTTATATTGCCCTCCCGTTCTATCAAACTGCTCCTCAACTTTGTCTCAAATCTTTCCCTCTTCTCTACAACAATAACCAACCCTCGTCACCCTCTCACCTATAATCCTACTGAAATCAATACTACTACATTGAGATATCCTCTCTTTATCACAAATTTATTTTATCGCTTTTAAATTCTTTGCAATTAACAGATCAAGTGATTAAGGATAATCAGGATAAAATTTGTTTTACATTGTTTTTGGAAATACCTGGGGAATTATTTGGTTTTGGGGAATTTTTTTTTTGGGGAGCATGGAATTCTCTACAAAATGCGCCTCTTGGGAAAAGTTAGGGAAAAAGGATACCTGAATTCAGGAACGGAAAAAAACGGGATTCATGTTTTTCCTGAAATATGAATTACGTTTATCTGGAAATCTGATTTAGATTGATATTAACCTGATTCAGGTTCCATTGGAAACCTGATTCAGGTTTTCTGGAAATATTTCCGGATTTAGGTTTCTAGATAAATTGACATCAGGTTTTAGAGAAACCTAAATCAGGTTTACATAGAAATAGAAAAATAAACAGAACAGAATAGATACCCGAATCAGGAAAAAAAGAACCTGATTTAGGTGAACCTGATTTTCCTGGAAGCCTAAGTTAGAGCATCATTGGAAAAGATTGCAAAATTGAAATGATTAGAAAACACAAATCAGGTCTCTGAAGACAAATAAAAAAAGTAAGTTCAGAAAGAAAAAAAACTTTGAAAAGAGTTAAATTCTTCCATCCCCTAAAGACCACTTGGAATGAATTTCCATGAAGAAAAAGAAAAATTAGAATTAAATAACGTAATTATAGTGAGCAAAGTTAAACTACCGGATTTTCGATAATTCACAATGATTCGTGAGTTGCATTTTAGTGTGTGGCTGATGCTGGAATCCCTCCCCGTACATTAAAACAGTCGAGCCCCATTCAAGATGAGTAGGTGGGCGAGTGGCTTGGTCTATGTGCAGAAACCCAAATCAACCCCCTTTTATCCTCAGTCCAACCACCAAATCGTTTCCGCCGTACATATGGTTTTACGTTCAGCATCCACACCACAATCCGTTACGTATTCACGCACGCGTTCCACGTGGCTCACCCAATCTTCTTTTCTCTCTCTTTCTCTTTCTCTCGTTCTCTCTCTGTCTTTCTCTCGTTCTTTCTCTCGTTCCTTCTCTCTCTCTCTCTCTCTTTTTCTCATTCTCTCTCTTTTCCCTCTATCGCTGCTTTCTATTCCTCCCTGTTTACCTCTCGGTGCATAATGAATTGATGAGCTGTTTTACACGATACTGCATAACAATCTGCGTTGAGGAAAATATTTTTTTTCTCACTCGTTTCCATTTCATTTCAGAAGTGATCAATTTCATTTTTTTTTTTACTCTTTGCAGGAGAGTGACGGCGAGAAAAGTGATCAGGAGCTCGTTGTAGACGTGGCGAATGAGGTAAATATTTTTTTATTTGAAATTGTTGATTGAGAAATTGAAGAAGTGGATGAACTTTAGTTTATGCTCGGTTTTTCGTGGGATATGAGCGAAATTATTGGAACTGGAGGAGTTTAGAGGAGAATAAATTTCCAAAAAAATGAAGTTTACCAAAAAAAATTAAAGATGAAATTTTTTATCAATTATAAAAAAAAATGTTAAAAAACACCAAATGAAAATACCGAAAAAAAATTCTTCCAGGAGGCTTCATCTCCCCACGCGAACGGCGACCACTCGGATCACCGTGAGAATGGCACATTCGAAAAAATCGTTGGTCAAGGTCACGCTGGTCCAGTCTCGAGTGCAACGACATCGGTAAAAGAGCGGCCACCATCGCGAAGTGGTAGTTCATCAGCTCGCAGCACACCCTCACTGAAAAGTAAAGATGTAAGATCTTGCCCTTGAGCAAGTCGAAGCTTTGAAAATTAAAAAAGAGCAAAACAAAGGATCGGAAGTCTATTGCTCCGGAAAAAAATTCTCGGAAAAATTTTCTCAGGGAAAATTTCCCTGGAAAAAATTTCCCCATTTAATATTCTTCCTTAATTTGTTTTTCCAATAATGTGAATACAAGACGTGAGAAAAGTAAAGATTTTCCGGAATTTTTTCCGAGGAATTTTGCGGGAAATTTTTCCGAAAAAATTTCCCAGGAAAAATTTTCCAATAAATTTTCTAGGAAAAATTTCCAATAAATTTTTCCGAAAAATTTTCCCAATAAAGATTTTCCGGAAGATTTTCCCAGTAAAGATTTTCCGAGAAATTTTCCAATAAATTTTTCCGAGAAATTTTCCAATAAATTTTTCCGAAAAATTTTCCAATAAATTTTTCCGAAA
>JABSMS010020938.1:0-11204 GCA_018902275.1 Aleiodes sp. PSUC_FEM 10030003
AGGAGCTTCAGTAAACTTGTCAGAGTAGTATATATTTTTTTCAATCGATTTTCATCATTTTTTATTTACCGACAAATCATCCTTAAATAAAACAAGTCAGAACAGTGAGAGAGAAAAGCATGAAATGAGAGAGCAACAGGAGAGCTCCACGAACCCGAGGTAAAAATCTATGGCTCCGTGCTGGCTGGGAGTCTCAACGAGAACAGACGGCTGTCGCAGACAACATGGCGCCGAGCGTCATCACACCGGCGTGACGTTTCCCGCGCGCGTCATTAACGGAAGTGAAGCCACAAGATGGCAGCTCACTGCTGTAGTAGATAAATTTATCAGGGATTTCGAAGGATAGAAAGAGAAAGAATTCGAGCATATAGCTTATGTCTCTGTAACATATTGAACATGCATGCCCAAGACAAGTAAAATTGAATAAATAAAATAAAATCGAGCAGAAGCGATAAAGTACTTGAGAGAAGCGGTGAGGGGAGTGAGGTTTTCGTAGAAATAATGTAAGAGATGAAGTGAGATGAGCTGTAGCTATTGGCTATTGCAAATGAAGAGGAAAAGTACGATGAAAAGAGGGAGATAGAGGTAGAGGTTAGGTTGGTGGTGTAAAGAAAGAAGAATAACTGGTGGCCGGTGTGTGATCCACAAACGGGGAAGAGGGAAAGGTCACAAGTATACGTTTTTATTGTTCAACTGTGTTAGTAACGTCGTTTTGGTGAGCGTTGAAACGCAAGGGGGGAATATTCGGAGGGGAAATAGCCTTTGGTGTAATGTGGTGGGGCTAAGACGGATGAAAAAAGCGGAGAGGCAACCAGTGCTTGCTTGTGAATAGACAAGGGGGAAGGGGAGCTGAACGGAAAGATCGTGCTTTAGTGGGAAACAGCCGTAGCACTCTTGGGTATACTGGTAGAAATGAGTGGGGATGAAAATTAGTTACGGCATCAACCAAGACCTAAAAGGAACTCTGTGCGGTGCGGCGAGGCTACTCCGTGCAATGTTCGGAGTATTCGGAGATCATTTTCATACGTCGCGTGATTCAAAGACGTACGGTTTTTCGCAATTATTTTTATTTTTTTTCAATTGACTACTGTGAAAACGAAAAAACGAGAAAAAATAGAGTATAATAGAGACTTTTACATATTGTGTAAGACTTTTATTTAAGTTAGATAAATATCTGGATTTTATTTTTTAATCATGGCACACGGTGTTGGTGAAGTGTTGAGTGAGGGTAATAGTTCAGTGAAAATAGTGAACAATAATGCGCACAGTCAGAGTCAAAATAATCAAGCGAGAAAACCCGTTGGCGTTATGGGTAGTAGACGCATATTTGCTGCAGCATTTAAATTAAAAGTGTTAGATTCATATCGTAATGATATTGATTGTCGTGGTAATCAACGTGCCACAGCTAGAAAATATGGTATACACAGAAGACAAATACAAAAATGGTTACAGTGTGAAGAGAATTTACGTAGTAGTTGTGTTGAGAATGCTAATACAAATGGTGTGATTGTTGGTAATACCGTTGCTTCTACATCTGGCAATGTTAATAGTAATGATCATAATACAAATGTCATAAATACATCAGTTATATCAAAAACAGCCGAGCCAACGATTGTGACAACATCATCGTCTATTATAACACCAACAGTACAAGTACCAGCACCGGCCTTGAATCTCAGCATCGCCAGACTGCATGGCGACGAACTGGCTACCCCTTCTCATCCCACATCACATTGTGATAATTTGCCGACATCAGCCCAATACATCCAGCATACAACAACAGCAACATCGAAATCTTTGCCTATGCATACATTACTCATTGGTTACACTGAATACTCAGGTCAAGATTCGAATCAGCAACATCAACAGCTTCTGCATCACCGCTCAGAAGAAAATTCTATTCACAATTATCAAATTGACCGTGCTGGATCACCAACAGAACGCAAATACTATGTATTAAGTCATCCCGCTTATGAGAAATCAGGATCCGGTCATCATAGCAGCAATGACGCTAGACTTTATCACCAACCACAACAAGCACCAGCAATGGTGACACCATCATATCATGCGACGGGTTATGGATACAATGGAATTGTCAGCAGGGATAATCAAATCCTTGGTACTAATGTTCATCAATCCTCCAGTCACGTGCCATCACTACCGGCACTCCCTCTATCTTCCTCCTCCTCTTCCTCATCCTCATCCTCGTCTATTTCTTCTTCATCTTCTCATTCTCATGTGAGGGATGTGGACTCGCCCGGAAACGAGTTTCTCGCAACAGAGATAAAGACGGAGCGTGCTAGTCCAGACTCCCCGGCGACACCAGTGCCGTGCAACGAAACAAAAAGCTCCCCGGGTATAGCTACAACGACATTTATGAAAAGTGTGTATCCAATGAGTCAACACGTACATATACCAGTCAGTGGAATTGCCACGCAGGCGGTTCTGGCTACAGCCGTTCACTTTGAAACCTCAAGACGGACAGGCTCAGAGCCACACGTGCATGGAAATGTTGAAACACACATGTGTAATATGAATTCTGAGAAAACCAATCACTATACAGAAATGGTCTACGTTAAACGAGACGATGACGAGCAAATAACAATAAAACATGAAATAGAAGATATTTACGTGGCGAAGGAAGAAATTTTCAATGAACAGAACGATGCTAGTATTGAAGTAACTGAGAATCGGAGTTCTTTGAATGACGGAGATGGTGGAATACAATACAGTCAAAAATTTGTCTCAATTTCTCAAACTAACAGCGAAACTCGTTCAACTACAGTGAGCCCTGTGAGAGATTCAAGTTTCTCTAGTTTATTGAGTCCAAGAGGTGCGGCCAGTAGTTCAAGCAGATCCACCATAAGCAGTTGTTCAGACAGCGAAATAGATCCACTCGATTATTCATCAGGAAATCATAATACAACTAATGATTCATCTCGCAGACGATCATTTTCTCTCAGATTTAAACTCGACGTGCTTGATGCATTCCATGGCGATGCAGGTATTGCTGGAAATCAACGTGCTACTGCGAGAAAATTTGGAATTAATCGTAGACAAGTACAAAAATGGCTTGGTCAAGAGACAGATCTCAGAGGTGAAATTGCACTTCGTGGTGGAGATACACGACAACGCTTGGCTCCACTTCCTGATGAGAGTGCTGTTGATCTTAGAATCAGCTCTGCAGCACGAAATGATATTGAAATTGCTCAATCCTCCTCACCAGTTCATTGCTGTGATTCATCTTCACAACGACTTGGCTCCTATCCACCTATTTCAATAGATTCTGAGGTGCCACCAAGAATTTGCACTCTTTCTTGTTGCACAGATACTTTACCAACGTCTCCAGTAATCTCCTGCTATCGAGAATTGAAACGACCCAGCTGCCAAGAATCCCAGCAAAGTTACTATTGCTATTCTCCAAGGGATTCAATGATTATGCATTCAGATAGAATTGAAATGAATTCATCACCGCTCAAGCGTTCTGCTTGTAATTTGAGTTGTTGCTATGATGTACCTTCTGCGAAGCGTCTTTTTATACACAAAACCGAGATTCAGTATAGTATGATCAACAAAGAAAAATGCCAGGATCAACCACAAGAGGCGCCACTCTGTCTAGTAAAAAGTAAACGTTCCAATGAGTCTCCTCTACAGACTGAACGTGTCACAAGTACTGTACCTACTCCCCCAGCAACCACTGTCGCCCCAGTACCACCATCTAAGAAAGATGCTATTTTATTCAAACCATATCTCGACAATCCAGTTAGTAAGCCAACTGAAGAATCTTCTTATTATGATAACCGCCATGATAATTCACCTTTCAACAATCATCATCAGGGTATAATTGGTAATAACAATAATTGCAGCAGCATCTGCAATCTTAACGACGAACGAGCCCATGAGTATGCAGTTGAACTCAGTTTGCGTGTACCTGTTTCTTGGCGTGCGCCATCGCACGTTGTCGAATTTCCGGAACGTATTCGTAGCGCGTTTGCAAGGTATCCCGCACCTCCACACTATATCTAAGATTCTACATTGATAAGATTTTTTTCTGTCGATTTCTTTCTATCCCGGTGGTTTTTAATGAATGGTGAAATTAAAAAATTCACTTCTCATAAATGGAATAAAATAATGGCGAAATCCATCTATGGTAATCTGAATTTTTTTCTAACGAGTGAACTACTCAACGGGAGAATGATAAATCTCTCAAGGTCTTCCGTGAGCAGCCGGCTCCTCTTATTGCCTCACAATTATCGGCCAAAGAGCGATAAAATTGTACTGAAAATCGTATCTAGAGATTAAAAAAAGAGTATCTTACACTCTCTTGTTGATAGCACATTTAAACACTTATATGTCCTTTGTTCTTAGTCACACATGATACAGACAAATTTGCTACACATTAGTTGAATTGATATTGGTGTACATGTATCTTCTCACGTTCAAACTCGCTCCGGTCTCATCTTTATCTGATTTTCATCGATCAGATAAATTTGTAATCTACTTTTTGTTTACTTCTTTTTCTCTTCAAAAAATTGTATGTGAAATAATTCATTCTGATGCAAAAAAAATTTAATTTATCATTCCATGCCATTCATCATCAAGATTTGTATGCATAGGTCATTTAAAGATTGATTGTATGGATCAGTGTAGTTATTAAGACTTTCCGGAATACACTGGGATAAGAAGCGACAAAAATCAAGCAGTTCTTTGCAGAAAAATTTACTCGTTTCATAAAATTGAACGTATATGTATGACATGAAAAGACTCAATGGAGGAAGTAATTTTCCATTGACTCTTTTATTTATATATTCTTATGTATTTTTTCCCTTCTTCTTGCGACCGATCGCGCCCCGCCGGTCGGTGCGTGCTACGGAATATCTGTTTCGATAGGGAGGTGCGGTATCACATTTTTTATTGCTCAAAAAATATTGCTTCCATCAAATGAATTTAAAAGAAAATTATGAGTCGTTAATAATCATGATAATATGGCATTAGAAGTATTAATTTTCTCCAATTTTCTTTCTTCAAAAATAAAAAAGAAAAATTGAAGATGAAATTTAAACAAATATCATAATTTTTCCGTTTTCTTTCTCATTACGACGATTATCATTATTTTCATTAAATATCTCAATAAATCTTGCTTTAGTCCATTGTAAATATGTAAATAATAATTACTACTTTTCTTAAAAATATTATATAATGTCGCGTTTTCGACACCATTATTAGGGCGTATTTTGCGACTGATCCAGACTTTTTGTCCTGGTCAGATCTCACCTGTGTCACCGGCGGGGATCGAACCCAAGCCTACCGTGTGTGAATCTTTATGGAAAAAGGTCGTATGCGCCACTTTGAAATCGGAAATTCGAGTTAAAGGAAAAAGGTCGCACATGCACTCCTCTAGGAGATGTGAAATGTCAATGGTTTGGGCCCTAGAGGGTCAATTAATGGTAACTTTTTTTTTTTAATCCAATGCATGAGGAATCAAATGATTCATCACGCATATACGAACTTTTTCCTTCAACTTGAATTTTCATTTTCACAGTGGCGCATACAATCTTCTCCCATAAAGCCCGCGATATCAACAGCCCTAAGCCACCGGATGAAATGATTATTTGATGAACTAGGAAAATAAAAGACAAAAAAAGTAGAGTTTCGGATCAGTAATCGGAAGATCGTGAGTTCTTATTCCGCTGAGGTATTCCCGCTTTTTTTTCGGATTCCTTCTCTCTGGGAGTTTTAATATTCCTTTTTTCTGAACCAATGAACTCATTCAAAAAGTTCTACGAGTCTAATGTACTTTCCTGTTTTGGTCCACAAGCTGAGGAGCCACAATTACTTGCAATGATTTAAATAAATTTAATTCCTCCACAGAGTAACTGGCAATACCCCAATTAATCAAATTGGAATTGAAGAGAACATCCCAATGCGTCCATTGGCAATGTTCACAAGTTCCGGAATGCAGCCAGCTAATTTCCAAAATCCCTATAAAGTTCTGGAGTAAGTCAATGAAAAACGTAGATAAACACTGAATATTTATAAAGAATGATTATCTTTATATGGCGCGTTGAATAAATTAGTGCATGAAAATTACTATCGAAGCATCCAAAAAGACATTCATTCATATCAAAAACAAAACATTCAAATCGATAAAAATGAAATTACAACAAAATGAACATATTTGTGTAGTTTGGAACTTTATTTTATCGTTCATCCTTTTTATTATTTTTTTTTATCATATTGACATAATATTCCTGTATTAGTATTTTCCACTTTATTTTGATTGTTGTTTCCACTGCTTCTGTTTTACTGTCGTAAATTTCAGTGGCCCAGATAGCGGTAATTATCTCCATCCAGGCAATGAGTATGGTAAGAATTCGTTGTTTTATCTATTATTTTAATTTTTTTAATTTTATTTAGTTTTTCTTTTTTTTTTGGGCTTCAAAATTTGAGTAAAATTTTTGCTTAATCGCATGGCCCTGATTTTTTTTATCAATTCAAAATCCACCATCACTGGCACGTAATTTACATGCATTCATCGGGCACTTAAACTGTGTGTCAGATAATTAAATTATTTGTTGTGAAATTCATAATTAATTATTCGGTTTTTATTAATTTGTGTAAAGAATTTTCCTGTTTTCTCCCAATTAAGAACAAAAATTATGAAATTCTCTCTCTTTCTCTCGCTGTTACGGTTCGAAATTCATTTTTATTCTCAAGATTGAAAAGCAAAAGAAACGAACAAAAAAATCCTCTTTATTATTCGTGTCGGCGTATATTGTGTGCAGTCTCGAGGATGGAATTGAACAACACTTGACACCACCAACACCACCACCGCGAAGGAATCTACCATCAACTGGCGCTGCCATAACATTTGCAACTGGCACTGGTGGTAATGGTGAATCAAGTAGTCCAACAACAAGCCATACACCATCACCAACACCAACGCCATCGCCATCATTTGCATCGTCGTCTAATGAAGGGGCACGTTACTACGCTTATGCTACACGTGGATGCTGCGTCGATTTTGTAGACTGGAAGCAACAGCATGGTACGATAAATTGAGTAAACAAAAAAAAGGTCTCAAATTATCCCCAAGCATTATTAAATTATTTTCAAAATTTCAATATTCGGTTATTTGCTTAAAAATTGTTTTTCTACATTTTTCCGTTTCTTTTTCCATTCAGTTATTAAATGGTGGAGTTGAGTTTATTATTTGATTTTTGGGAATTATCTCGGAAACTGAGAGAGATTGGAGTGAAATATTGAACTTTTATTGAATGAAGTCTTTTATTTCGCTGTTTCCATTGGATAGCCACGGAAATTTTCGCTGAAAAATACTTCCGAACGATGGATTTTGGATCATCAATAATTGCGGAGATAATAGATTATTTTTTTGTTTTTTCGAATAACTCGAGACCTATTTGTCTGGCGAGCATTGTATTACATCATTTTCCGCCTCAAATTTCTCCGGCTATTCACTGGAATCATCAAACTTGACGAATTCCATCAACTTGATTACCTCAAAAAAGGTCATGTCTCTGATTTTTTTATCCTGTAAAATTACGAATGAAAAAATGAACAAATAAATCGGAAAAACATGAGAAAATAATTGTACATACTTTTTTGTATCTCTCTCAATTTTCGGATTATTTACAAAAATAAAATTTGTCAATTCCATCACTTTTCTACTGATTTGAAGAAAAAAAACAATTATAATGCACGTAATTGCACATTATCACTTCAATTAAATTGATTATTTGATTTAAATGTAATTGCCCTGTGTCGTCAATGTGCAAAAAAGCTAAAAAATCTTTTAAAAAAAATTCAATTAATTTTTTTGGTCCAATTGTTGAGTAAAAAAATGTAAAAAAATCGACAACGGCACCACTTGTCAGTTTGTGTCTTGTCTGTCTTTATATTGGTGCACTCGGACAATCTCTCTCAGCCGTGGACAATGGAAACGACGATAATGATAAAATAATTGACAATGGATTAACAACAAACGAGGATAAAACAGAATTGAATCATGATGATAGAGGAATGATCCAGCGTAAACGTAGTAAAGAGGGCTCATCAAAGAGATCATCAAAGAGATCATCAAACAGATCAAAGGGCTCATCAAAACGTTCAAGTAAATACAAAGATAGTGATGGTGGTAAATGTTCATCAATAAAATCACGTAAATCACACAAAAGCGATGACGATAATGAGGATGATAAAAAATTATCGAGAACTAAAGAATTTTTTAATGGCGAAAGAAGCATTGCTAATGGTCTAAAATTGGCGCAGACACAGGCCATTGCTGTTGCTGGATTCTTGGCTGACGTTGATGCTAGACAATGGAGAGTTTGCGAGTCCTGTTTGTCACATCGGGCCTCCTTCCACGGCAGAGGTGATGTCCCATCGAAAACAAAAAATCCTTTGCAAAAAAAATTATTCCAGGGGGTTCTCTGAAAAACAATTCAATTGAAAAAACAATTTCCAACTAATAATTTGCTCGATGCATGCACAATCAGAGCTTTTGTCATACACTAACCCAATTAACAATGCTTTGCAAGGCACGCGTTTTTTTATTAATATTATTATTATGATACAAGAAAAGAAGAAACAAACTCACAAATTATATTACACTGTAATTAGGTTGTTAATCGTTGATGTACTCGTTGATACGTGGAGAATTCGTGTAAATGAGATTTTTTTTTGTTGTAAAAAATTTATTGGGTTCGGTGAATGTTGACTGAGTACATCGGTTCGATAGGCATTTTATAGGAGGATTATGGTAGTCAATAATTTTATGTGAATTGTTCTGTAGTTTCGTGGGCCGGTGAGAGCAATGGTGGAGTTGGATCAGAGAGATTGTCACACAGTTTACCAGGCAGTCCAGCTGATCGTAAACCGAATTTTGAAGTTATTGGGAGTGCAGAGAGCTTGGTCGGTCGGGTAAGTAGTTCTTAGTGTTTTTTATTTATTGAAGTCGGTTGCAGATATTTATGGGAATATCTAGGAACGTGAGTGATGTTAACACAAGTGGTATCTCAAGTTACAAATAATTCACTTGAGTAATTCAAATTTAGATGCACATATCTAGGACTTGATAGGTTTTGAAATAATCACTCTTAGATTGAGTTATTGAAGAGCTTTTAAGGGACACTTGGATTCTGTTTTCAACGTTTAAGACTGGTTAATACTTGAACACGAGCCGACGGCAACAATTGTTACTAACTTATATTTCCATTTCAAATTTCTAGATGCAAAAAATATTATTCTTAGAACACCCATAGGTCTTTTACAACTAGCTTTTTCTGAATCGGGTAATGAGTTACCCCATGTGGCCGCTATGTAGTCTGGCTGAGGTGTGGCCGCTGAGGATGAAACATTTGTGAATTTCTCCAAAATTTGTAGTGGGTGGTTCACTAATTTGTTGTTCACCATCAAAGTGTCCCGTGGTTACTGAAAAGGTTCGGTAATTTTTGATGATTTTTTTTCCGTGTAAGGGGCCAGTTGGGTGGTATGTGATTTTCTGCTACAAACGGTTTATTGTTGAATTCCCTTTTACCCTTTCTTTAAATACTGAATAGATTTGAAAAAAATCGTAAATCTTTAAAGAGAAAAATTTGAATGTTTAGTAATAAAATATCTTCCGTAGGAAAGGTCTTCGTGTTGTGTTCAAGTATGATAACTGAGTGCTGGCAAATTTGCAAAGTAATCCCTGAAATATAAAAATAAAATAAAAAAAGCTAATAAAGTTTCTAGATTTTACGGCTCTACCCGAAGAAAATAAAATAAGAAATGAGACAGGAGAAAATATTTGAATTTCAATAAATTATTTAGAAAATTATTTCAAACTTATATTTGAAATTATTGATATAGAATTTTGGCGCAGAACTAGGGACATAGCGAGATTTTAGTGGAGGATTTTTTTGTAGTTTATGAAATTTTCAATAGAAATGGAAAGAAATACGATGAAAAACGAGAAATACCGTGTAATACCGTCCATCCTGTCACAATTGTTATGACATTGTCATAACCATTGTCATGGAAATTTTTATACGTGACTCACTCCAAAAATATTCCCAAAATATTTACAATCAATTTTTTTTTCTTCAATCATCTCCTCCATAAAATCTTTCTTCATCCAAATTAGGTGTTAGCTGAACAAGGATTAGGTAAATACTGTGACCCAGATTTTGTACGTTACACATCAAAAGAGATGCAGGAAGCCCTTGACATGACTCGAGAGGAAATGGACCGTGCTGCTCATCAACTACTACTACGTGAACGTAGAGGACAACCATTGACCTTTCAATTACAACAGAGTATGGATCAACATTGGAATCCCCGTCCGCAGGGCCCAAGGGAAGTAGCTTACGAGCAACTTAGGGAACAAGTACCATCATTAGATCAAGCACAATCATCTATACAGCCACAGCAAATGACACAGCAACAGCAGCAACAACAACAGCAGCAGCAACAATTTTATCGTGAACAGCCACCATCTTAGCGGCTAAAATTCCAATTAAATTTTAACGCCTGCCAATTAATGGCAATAAACTCGTGTTACTTAATTTTTTAATACACAAAAATTCGTCATTTAATTGATATAATATATAAAGTAATTTATCTAAATTTGTTAATTAAATTGATGAGAAAAAAAATTAACAAAAATTTTGGAGGAAAAAATTACGTAACGAATTCTTTCATTTTTTATTTTGTATAAAAAAAAACGAAACAAAGTTGTTCAAATTTTCAAATTATTGAGAGAATAACCATTGGTTAATCTCCTTCGTCATTATCATCTTAAAGTAATTATTATAAATTTTAATAGATAAATTAATCTCATTGTTGATAAATACTGTGACTATTCCCCTCTTTCATCTGAAAATAATTAATGTCATTAAGATTGTTCCTTCAGAGGAATGAATTTTTTTTTTAAGTAAAATGACATCAGATGCATCAAGATAAAGAGAGTGAATGTGATTTTAAAGAGTCATACTGTTATAACTAAAGTTTTTTGCAGAAATTATAATCGTATTCATTAACTTTGAAAATTTTAAACGAAACAAATGATTAAATTCGATTAAAAAAGAAATGAAATTTTTTAAAAATTCCATATGAAAAAATAATATTCGTTAATTTGGAGTTAATTGTGTGTGTGAATGAATGAATGTGCGTAATACCGGTAAATTATATATAAATTCATACAT